>CAUYRH010171650.1:0-21333 GCA_963574655.1 Perodicticus potto | reverse complement strand
AATTGGTGGGGCCACACCTATGGTGCATCTTAGAAGGGTACAGGCGAAACTTACTAAATGCAGAATACAAATGTCTTCATACAATAACTAAGAAAATGCCATGAAGGGTATGTTAAACAGTTTGATGAAAACATTTCAGATAGTATATGAAGACAGCACATTGTACCCCTTGATTGCACTAATGTACACAGCTATGGTTTAATAAAAAAAAAAAAAGACTCAGCAAAGAAAAGAAAAAAAATTTTAATTCATTATATTCAAGGTAGGTATTGATAGGTAATTACTACTGCCATTTTGTTAGCTGTTCTCTGGTTGTTTTGTAGAAACTTTGTTTCTTCCTTTCTAGCTGTTTTTCCTTTGTGGTTTTCTGTAGTAGTATGTTTTGAATGCTCTTTATTTTTGTTTTGCATATCTCTCATAGACTTTTGTTTGAGATTACCAAGAGGCTTACATAGAATATCTTGGAACAGTCTATGGCAAACTGATAATAGCTTTATTTTGATTGTATACAGAAGCGCTTGCTTTTTACTTCCCTTTGCTCACATTTTATGCTTTTGAGGTCTGAATTTAAACCATTTTTTAATATGTATACCTTGTAATTTATGTTGTTATAGTTAGTTATTAATAATTTTGTCCTCTAATTTTGTCTTCAACTGGGTATAAAATTACAGGAAGTTGGATGTTCACTTCTTGGTTCTGTTTTCCTGCTATAGTTTCTAGAGAATCCTTTCTTGTGGTGTCATGCTGACTCAAAAAGGAGGAAAGAGGCAATGTGATCAAAGTGAGACCATTTCTCCTGTCTTTTCAAGGTGGATTTCATTCACTTCTATGGGACATATAGGTGACTCAGGCTTATTTCCACAAGCTGGGGTTTTCATCAAGGTATTTTGATTTATGAATCATTGCTGGTTGATCTTCTTGTGGTTGTGGGTGCAAGCAAAACCTGAGAACTCCTATTTCACTATCTTGCTTTAGCATTTTAAATATTTTTAAAATATCAATCAAAGACATTTATTGTTATCAGATTTGATTTTATTCTCAAGAAAATTGATTTCTGACCTTTACTAAGTGATGTGCCCTTTTTTAATCATGAATTTAACTGTGATTATAAAATAATGCAATAGGTTGTATTTCTCATCATTTCATTCATTAAAATTTATTATAAAATGAAACCTGAAAGTATTTTCATTTTTTCATATTTCTATAAACAGTAGACCCTCTGTGGTTTACACTTCCCTACAATACCACCTCTTTAAATTGACCTAATTTCCATAGGCTAGACAAGCACCACATGTACATATCAGTACACTAGGCCTAGTTCCTTGTATTGACCATCTCTGTGTGTTGACCAGTGTGGTACAGTCCCTTGAGTGGTTAACTTATAGAGGTTCTACTGTATTTTATCATTGATAAACATTACATGGCTTTCTAAAAACCAAAGATTAGTAATAATTTTAAATACATTTAAATTTCTTACTCTTGAAAGCTTATCTAAGCATATAGCAACTTTCTGCCAATTCTATTTTGCAATGTCTCCCCTTTTGGTCATATATCAAATTATTTCTAAGTTAATGCACTCCTTCACTAATCAAAATGTCATTTTTTAACCAGAGCATTAACATTTCCTAGGAATTTTGGAAAGCAAATGTTTCCAGCCCCATCCAATACCTACTGAATAAGAATCAAGTTTAAGTTTTTCACAGGATTCACATGCACATTAAGGTTTGAGAAGACTGGGCCAACAGTGATGACAATAAATGCTGTCCATTTTCTTCTACTTTTTGGTTGATTTTATTTAGTAAATCCTTATTTAAATGCACTCTTTGAGTGAAAAATAACTGTAATAATACTTTTCTGCCCAACCTAAAATGAATTTTGTTTCCTTTGACTGACTGGGGGAAAATGATTTCAAGACAAACAAATCAAGACATAGTTGAAATTTTCCTGGAAAAGTCAAAGGTGAAAAAAAGTCACAATTATTTAAGTATTACCTGCCAAAACTAGTCATGTTATTTGAGTGATAAGATTCCTTCTCTTTATCTATCAGTTTATATAAAACAAAAACATAGATTCCTATACATAGCCAACTACCCCATCATAGTTTATGGATGACTTTTTTTTTGCTGCCAAGACTTCATTTTGGTGAAGGTGAGTTCTTTCAAATCTACACTTTTTAAAAGATATGAACATTTGAACTAGAACAACTATGAGTTAGATGGTCCCAAATTATTTGACATTTTTCTTTTAATTTCTTTAACATTAAAGAGTCAAATGCTCTTATCTTTGCAATTAGAATCTCCTTTTAAGCCATAGAATGCAGGAAAAGTGACATTGGGACTTCAGGAGTAGGTCAGAAGACACCATGCATCTCCCACCTTGCCTCTTAAAACCTGTGATGCGTGAATGCTTCCCATTGGATTACCCCTCCAAGACCCAGAAATCATGCTTGAGGATCCTAGGTCATGTAGAGAGCTGATGTACACTTGCTCTGGGTGACACGCCTGGGTGGGTGAGTCATATTAGAAGTCCAATCTTCAGATGACTGGGGCTCCCACCAACGTGTGACTGAAACCATTTGAGAGGCCACAAAAACTCCCCACTGAGATTATGCTGCATTACTGACCACAAGATCACAAGGAAAATAAAATATTTTAAGTTACTAAATTTTGAGCTAATTTATTCAAACTAATATTAATAATAAAATTGTCAAGATTACCTTGATAATCTCAGATTACTAAAATGCTCAATGCCTAATTTTATTTTGTTTTTCTAAGCTTAGTACCTGATTGAGTTAAAAGACAACAGAAATGGATTTAGAGAGCACTGTTGCTCAGCAGGATGGAATCTGTAGAGTGAAGGCAGTAGCTCTGGGGGTCTGAATCCATAAAAAAGCCAGTGCAAGCTTATGGAGAGGGTTGTCTAAGAGGCAAGAAAAACTGATGAATAAAAGAATAAAAACATTGTTGGTGATTTTTCCAGAAGTCTTTTCTGAATATGACATTATCTCACTGCTTGTTCCATAGTAGAAGTGTTTTTCTGGTCATGATAACAAAAATTCAATTTTTTAAATGTGAAAACAGTCCAATTATTTTCAACTATTAAATGGTAGTGATTTCTAACACGTGGATAAAATAATTTCTAGTTTAAACTTAGAATTTATCATTTAAGGGGGAGGCTAGTTTTAGACTACAGTTAGGAATTCTTGACTTAAATCATAACTGAATGAAAGGTCAGAGATAAAAACATCATTTTATGATTTTTTTTCCTCAGAGTCCAAATCATTAATCCTTCCTGCCTCTGCAAGCTGGTCCCATCTGTCTACTTCACTATGTAAATATAGCAAAGAGTAGAGACCCATAATCTACAATTCTTCTTTTTGTCCTCACCTCGGTGAGGTTTTGGAATATTTTAAAATAGTGCAAAGGAATTCTGGTTTATACAGCATGGAAACAAACTAATGAGCACTCATTTGATCATTGTGAGTTTGGGAAGTGTGTTGCTTTTCTCAGGAGCAACGTCCCCATTGCCCAAACACTCCTGCTGCTGCTTTCCCCTGGAGTGGCTCTGGGAATAATCGGACTATATCCTGCAAGAGAAGGGCTAAAGGCAAAGATGTTGCCCTGTTGTGAACTGAGGTTGGTAAATGGCAAACAGACTCCCAGAAATGCAACTTAAAGCAATGTGCTATGGTTATGAATTACTGTGAAACTGCAGCACTTTTGAAGAAAAGAGAAAAGGATTAACTCAAGACAGTTTCCTATGAGTGAGTCAGAGCTAGAATGGCAAAGAGTGAACTCAAAAATGTAGGTGAAAGATACACTTAACATATAAAAACATTTTCATTTACAGTTACCTTCCTCAGGTTCAACTCACATATTTTTAAATATGACTACCAATAAAACAATGAAAAGAAATATAAGAAATAATAATAGAAAAATAAAATAATTCAATTGTTTAAATATGTTTTTATTCCCTGATATTTCTAATATCATAATAATAATTCTTGAATCTTAGATTTTATGTTGTTTCTGTTTCTCTAGCTCAGACTTCCTTGACATCTGATGAAGGGTGATATGTTAGATGGTAACAGTGGGTACTCTGCAGAATAGGAATAACACATTTTACTTCCACTTTTAGATAAATAAATATATTTACATCATCTTAGACTATGGGAAGACTTACTTCTGATTATGGAATTAAATCATTTGATCTAGGCAACTTTCCTACTATTCTGGGAAACACTCTCTTCTGTGCTTTTGTTTTCCACTGCTTACTCGTCAAACCTTTCCATGCCTCGCCGCTTCCATGGCTTTACTTTTGCTCTAGCATATTCAAAGAATAAAAACCTTTACTGAAACAGAGGAGGATTTATCTTCAGTCATCACATAATCCACATTTGTTCACATGGAACAATATGTGAACTACTTTGAATCCATACTTGTTCACAAAAACAATACGTGAACTAACTATCCTGTTAGTCAAGTTGTTGAGTGATATCTTGATTCATGGTAAGTGTGCTGTGGAAGGTTGATTTGAACACATCTCCTGCCTTCCTCCCACAAATTAGAGGTTGTGGTATCATACCCAAGATTAAAGTTTGCTGCACACCCAACCAGGAAGACTGTAGGAGAAAGGACTATGGGAAATAATGTTTCCTATTCTGTCCAGTGCAAAGTTAAGGGTTGGGGTAAGAGAAGGCCAATAATCTAAGATGAGACAAACTTCATTCAGTTCATCTATATTTCTGGTTTGTAGGGCTTTCCAAAATGTACCTTACAAATGACTTAGAATTTCTATAAAATTTCTTATTTGAGAACAAGTACCCAACAGGATGCAGGGAAAGATTTCAGAACTGATTAGAGTGTGTGTGCTGTCAGACAGACTTGGGGTTAAGTCCTGCCTCTGTGACTTTGACTTTGACTTTGGGCAAAGAACTTAGATTTTTGGCCCTCCATTTGCTCGTGTGTCATAAGTTTATTCAGCCTCAACATCCCACCCCTGTTTTCGTTTAGCTGTTTTCTAGCTGTACTTTCTAGGTATGGGAAAGCCTCTCCTTTCACTCAAGCATCAATCAGGCTTGGTCTAAAGAGATCATGATAATTGCACTCCTCCTACTGGAGATTGTTTTAGAGATGGACATGTTACCCATTTCTGATGCTGAGACATAAGGCAGATCAGTCTGGAAGAATTATGAGGAAATTTTCCTTTCTTCTGAAGAGATCTATTGGTGGAAATAGCCCTTTCTGCCAGTGCGTACAACTGTGGGAGGATATGGTCTTTAGAACTGTGGCAGTCATCTTGCAGGCAGGAAGGGCCAAGCTGGAGCAATCAAAGTCCATGTGCTAGGGAGAAGGACAGAGAAGGAAGTGATGCTAATGCTTTCAGCCTTGGGCACGTCATAAGTTGCTGCACTAGTGAACTTGAGACTTTCTATTATGGGAAATACTCAGTTCTTAATGGATAAATCAATTGATTAGGTTCCTTGTGGGGCTTGGCACCAAAAGCTTCATAACAGACTGATTCTGTATAACAGAATTCATATACCTATCTCAGACTTTTTCAAGAAAAGAAAATGAGACATATGTGAAAGTAAACATTGAATACGTTGCTTTTCACGTTGTGTATGCCCAGTAAATATCTTCATTGTTATATAATGAACATCATCATCATCATCATTATATCATAGTGTTCCATAATAAGAAATTTTAAACTAGGAAGGTTAAGTGACTTGTCCAAGGTCACCTAGTGAACAAGCAGAGAAACAAGGAATAGAACTTCAATTTCTGGACTCCCCCAAGAAAAGATGCTTTTCCTCACATTGTGGAACCTTACACATCAGAGATGTATCCATATGTCATTACTGTCACCCTCATGAGCTCTAAATATTCTATAACATTTATTTTACATTTTCTAAAGCTTCATGAACTCTAAATTTTCTATAGTTTACTTTCTTCTTTCTAAAAGGGTGGAACACTACACAGAACTACATGGGGAATAGTTAGTTGTTCTTTCTTTGTAAAAACATTTGATTTATTTTTCAGATACTAACATTCATCTTCATATTTTCTGCTGAGGGAGTCATAAAACAAAACATTAAAAAAACTCAATTTAAGATCTCGAAAATAGAAAGTGCAAAAGAGTAAAGGCCATATATTTTTGTTTTTTCATATAATAAATACTACATCTTGTCTGCCTGGCGGTCAGCTCACTTTGTGTTTTATTTCACTGTGTTTTTTAACAATGATAAGAGAGCTGCAAATACAGAGCTATAGTGCTAGTGTGGAGCTTGGAATACAGGAGGGGGAAGTCAAAGAAAATTATGGGAAAAAATAACCCTATGTTATTACCCCATTTGCTTCAATTTTCTAACTTCTTCACAAATTGAAGCTGCAGATAGTTTTTATTGCTCTTGGTGATGTCATAGTTGTCTGGAAAAATTTATTTCAGAGCTTTGAAATAAATTTTGTTTATAATAAACTAAGCCACTTTGATTTTTATGTTTTTTTCCTGACCTTTGAAGATTTCAGGATGACTGGTTTTTAAGTCTCACGGCATTTTCTAACAGATTTGTGTTCAGCAAAGAAAAGAAACTTTCTTTGTCAACTTTAACTCTGTGTCATTGTTCAGTGAAAATCATGAAATGTGCCTTTATTCTTTTGTAGAATCCTCTCCCAAAGAAGTACCATTCTCCGATTAAAGTTTTTAAAATGACTTTAGAGAATTGTGGCATTCTGTGAGAATTAGATGATGTAGAAAAATATTGTTTCTCTTAGGTTTACTAGACCTTATATGTAGTTACTTAAATAATTTGATGTGTGCTCATTCCAGCTCCCTCCATTTTCAGATTCAGGTTGGTGGAACCCACTTAGAAATTTATTTACCAGTGCCTCATGCCAAGAAAACCATGGGAAGAATAAAATTCTTCAATGTTGCAGATCCAATCTCTTAATATTTGCAGTACTTTTGGAGATAGATTCCCCCAAATCCACTCCATCTGATATCTAAAGTAGTAATAGTAATGTTGTTTCCCCTACCTGCAGTTGGTCTGGGTATATGATCCATTTTCAGCAAATGATCAAGGGTGGAAGCCAGCTGTGACCAGATGAGGGAAGTTCCTGAATGAATGAGACCTAGAAATGGTGTCTTAGCTAGGTTCCCCAAGGAAGCAGCCAAGATGTAAATCTTTGTAAATGGTTTATACTGAGAGTGTATTCTCTGGAGAAGAAAAGTGGAGAGAAGCAGAATGGAGTGCTGGAAGAAAGCAAGAATGTGTTTTCAGGTGAAGGCTGGCTTCAACCTTGTCCTACAGGAAGGTCTTGGGTAAAAACTGCACCCTGAAGTTCATTCCATCTTGGGAAATGGGCTGATGCTTTGTATCCCCATGTTAGTCAGTCATTAGTTATGGGTTTTTGCCCTCTTCCCTCTACAGCTTGTAGGCAAGGTGGTTCCTACTTGGCCATATGCAATTCTTACAGAAGCTTAGAACAAGTGTGCTGTGCTAGTAAAGGGGATCTGGACAGGGCACCAACAGCCCCTTACTGATATTATGTCTGAACCTACTTTGAGTCCGGGGATGGTGTCCACCCATAGAAGAGGGCAGGGCAAATCAATTATGAAGTAGTAGAGCCAGAGATACTCTAGATTTCTACTGCAAAAGCCACTCAGACCGAATAACTCTGGGGATTTTGCCAACAAAATACTCTAATTGGTATAATACTCATAAAGAGATAATATTTCAATATTACTATTATAATAGACACTGGGAAAGAGAACATTAAACAGCAAAGGCAGATACAAAATCAAATCAAGATATGTCTTTTCCCTGCTCCCTACTTGTAGCTATGTCCTTGGATAATTTGACTACATTAATTCTTCTGATGGTCTCCTCCATAAATATGACTAATATATTTCTATTTCTATTTCTTTCTCTCCTCTAAGTAGAATCATTTGACTCCTTGTCCTAAAACAAGAGAAATTTAACTCACTTACATTGTCAGTATTCCCCTGCTCTTCTACTAATGTTAATGTTACTTACATGTTTTTTAATGTTTTTATTTCATCATGTTAGAGTCTCAAAAATATATTTATATCTCTTTTATATGGATTCATCCACCTTAGGTGGTTTCTGACTCCAGATATAAAGTGAGGGAATATGTACCCTACACTCCCCCAGCCCCTCTCCTTGCCACTTAGCTCTACCATCTTCATGTAGTTAGGTTTTATCGCAATTGTATTTCCTAATGCTTCATTTCTTCACAAGCCTTAGCGCTGACCTTGTTTAATTCCACTACTCCAGATCATGCTCGGGTCAAGAAAAAAGGAAAGAAATAGAAAGTGACAACAAACAGTGACAAGGCAAGAATCATCCATGGGCATGCCAAGATTTCCCTCCTTTTCCTCATCATATTCAGCACTTCCCTTCCAGAGTAGTTAGTCCAATAAATAAACTTTACACATACATGTCAATATTTCTATTGCTTGTGGTGGAATGAACAGATGAAAAGTAGAAAGGAGCATTGCAATTTACTCAGAAAGTCAGTCAATACCTCTTTGTTTTGGGAACTGTGATGCTGGAACCAGGAGCAAGAGCCAAACATTTGTGTGGTTAATGTTAATAGAGTATTATGTTATTACCGAGATTCAAAATCCCAGAAAAGAGGGAAATCATTCTCAAAGTCTGCCTTACTTTGAGAGAACTTCACAGAGTTCTTTTACTCGCCCATAAAATGACTATTTTTAGCTATACATCACCCAGCCCTCTAATCTCTAGCTTCAGGACTTTTTGTCACATTTCTAATCTGTACATGATCCATCTGGTGTTTTGTTCTTCAGCCCAGGATTGTGATGGCCTTCACAGTGTCAGAACCAGGGGAGGACTGGCGGACGTGACTAACTGATAACTAGTGAGATCATCAAGTAACTTTTACTGATAAGGAGGGATTGAGGTTGTTTCTCCTCTTACAATATCAAGAATTATCAACACCTTTTAGTTTAAACCTGTTTGTAATTTTAAACACAAAATATATGCTGCATTGACCCTGGACAAATCACTTGACTTCTACAGACTCCATTTCATTCTATCTTTTCAAAAATACGTACTGAGTTCCTATCATGTGCCAATGCATGGCTATTAGAAACCATCAGATTAGTGGAAGAGAAAGAAACAGAAACAAAGAATTGTAAATACAGTGTGAGAAAGGCTGAAATAAATAAAGATATGTGCAGAGAGCAATGGGGTCAGAAAAGATAGAGAAGTCAATTCTCCCAAGGATGAGGGTTAGGGAAGGCCTTACCTCTGTAATGAAGATTAGGAGTCCCAAGAGATGCATGTCAACAGTACTAGATCATCACTGAGATGCCTCCAAAAAGTAGCACTTGAGATCAGTAAATTACTTTCAAGTAGAGTAATGAATTTCAAGTCATTTGGGCAACAGGCTGCCATTCTGGGTTGCAGTAACTGATTTCCTCCATTATTCTTCTGAAGTTCCCTTATTATTAGCATGACTCACACTTCTCTCCTTCAGTTGATCCCTTTTGGTAGTAACATTTGATAGAGCCTATTATTCTGAACAACCCATATATTCTAATTAATTGCAATTCTATCTTTAGTTACTCATTTTTCATTGTTTATTAATGTATTCTTTCCCTACCAAACACTGGTGTTCTCAAAACAACAGAAATTTATTGCCTCAGAGTTCTGGAGGCAACAAGTCCAAAATCAAGGTATTGGCAGAGGTGTGCTCTTTCTTAAGAGGAGGACAATCTAGGGGATCTATTTTCTAAGGGACAATCCTTCCAAGCCTCTTATACCTTCTGAGAGTTTCTAGAAATCCTTGGAATCCCTTGATTTGTGAATACATCACTCTAATTACATAGCTGTTTTCTGTCTGTGTATCTTCCCACTATCGTCCCATGCTACAAGGTCTCAGAATTAAGTTCTCCAGCTTCCCACTGTGTGCTTACATTGGCAGCACTGTACATATACAAACAAGTCAGTGAGGTTTCATAACCTTGGTATATCAGTGTCTCACAGATGTGCTCATGTGAATATATGGTGATGTGTCGCTGAGTGGTGTCATTATTGTTGTTGTGTGCCATTGTGCAAATGTCAGAGCTTGAATTAGACCAACGAACAAACATTAAATTTCTTCTAAGACTTGGCAAGAGTGGGAGTAAAATCAAGGCCATGTTAGTCCAAGTTTATGGACATAATACAAATGGATTAAACACTTTCCTGAGAGGAGAAAACTATCACTGATAAAGAGAGGTCATGGCAGCCAGTAACCCGCCGAACTGGCAAAAACTTTGCAAAAATTCATCAAACTGCAAGTCAAAATTATCAGGTAACTGTGAGAAGCATAGCAGACCAAGTAAACATTGATAGAGAAAGAGTTAGGAAAATATTAATTGAAAAGCTTAGCTTGTGAAAGATGTGTACAAAAACAGCCCCAAAGAAACTCACTAATGAACAAAAGCAAAAACCTCACGTGGCACTGTCTACGAGGGAATTTTTAGCCAATAAACAATACTGTGTTGGAACACCCTCCCTACTCCCCTGATCTGGTCACTGGGGGAGGTAAAGGAAAGGAAAAGGAAAGGAAAGGTAAAGGAAAAAGGTAAAGGTAAAGGCAAAGGTAAAGGAAATATTGAAAGAAAGACATTTTGATGACATTCAAGACATCTACTAGTTTCAAATTAGAATTGAGTACATTGGATACTTGGTTTTATATTCTTATGATACTTTACTAAGGTGAACATTCTTTAACTCCAACCAGGTAAATACAAGAGATGTAAAGTCTCCATCTTTATTAAAGCTGAGTAATATTCCATTATATATATATTTTTCCATACATATATTCCATATATATTTTATATATGTATTCCATATATATGTTTATATACCATATATGATTTGTTTGTATTCCATATATATATATATATCTGTACCACTTATATATTCCAGATACTTATTTATATACCATATATACGTTGTATGTATTCCACATATATGTATATACTATATATATATATATATATATATATATACACACACACACACACACACACAATGGTTATTTAATCCACCTATGGGTTCTTGGGCATTTGGGTTGTTTCCACATCTTTGAGATTGTGAATTGAGCTGCTACAAGTGTTCAAGTGCAAATGTCCTTGTGATAAATTGATTTTTTTCTTTTCTTCTGGAGAAATACCTAGTAATGGGAGTGTGGGATGAAATGGAAAGTCTACTTAGCTCTTTGAGGGTTCTCCATAATTTTTTTCCACAAAGTCTGTACTAGTTTATAATCTCACCAAGAGTGTATAAGTGTTCTCATCTCCCCACATCCACCCCAGCATCTGCAGCTTTGAAACTTTGGGCTATTCTCACTGGAGTTAGGTGATATCTCAAGGTTGTTTTAATTTGCATTTCTCTGATGACTAGGGACAACTAGTTTTTTTTCATGTGCTTGTTGATCATTCATCTGTCTTCTTGGCAGAAGTTGCTGTTTATGTCTATTGCCCAGTGAGTAATTGGATTGTTTGCTCTTCTCTTGTTGATTTGCTTGAGTTCTTTGTAGATTCATAGCCCATGTCAGATTCATAACATGAGAATATCTTCTTCCTTTCTGAAGGTTACCTATTTGCTTTCATATTGAAACAGAAAAAAACCTGATTAGCCAATGCAAGAAATAAAAATAAATCAGGAGGCATCACATAACCAGACTTCAGATTATACTTCAAGTCTATACTGATCCAAACAGCAAGGTATTGGCATAAAAACAGAGACATAGATTTGTAGAACAGAATAGAAAACCTAGAGATGAAACTGGCCTCATGTTGGCATCTGATCTTTGATAAACCAAACAAAAGCATACAATGGGGAAAAAATTCTGTTTAATAAAAAATGATGCTGAGAAAATTTGTTAGCCGTATGTAAAAGGCTGAAACTGAACCTGCACCTCTCATCACTTATAAAAATTAACTCATGTTGAATAAAATATTTAAATCTAAGACACAAAACTATAAAAACTCTAGAAGAAAGTGTAGGAAAAGCTCTTAATGATATTGGGTGGGTAAAGATTTTATGAAGAAGACTCCATTGGCAATAGCAGCAATAACAAAAATAAATAATTGAGACCTAATCAAGCTTAAAAGCTTCTGTACATCTAAGGACCCAATAAACAAGCAAAAAAGCATCTTTCCTCTTCTTTTAAATCTTATTTCTTTCAAGTCACCTGCCTTCCTCTTATAAGGGTACATGTGATTGCATTTAGGTCCCCTCTGGATAATCTGGGATAACTTCCTCATCTCGAAATCCTCAATTTGATCACATGTGCAAAGATCCTGTTTCCAAATAAGGCAACATGTACAGGTTCCAGAGATAAGAACCTGATGCTTTGGGACCTCATTCAACCTACTGTAGAGTTTGCAAAACTAAAAATATTACTCAAAGACAATAAACATGCGTGACAGTATTGTGTAGTTTTTAATAAGGTCGGCTCTAGAGTCATCCTTACTTGGGTTCAAGTTCCTGCTCTTCCTTAACCCATGTGTCTTTGAGCAGGTGATTTAACATTCGCATACCTCACTGTCCTAATCTGTAACATCGGGCCAATATTACCACCTCTGTAAAAGGCAAGTGAGGAATAAATAAGACAATGTACTTAAAACACTGAGCGTGTGATTTACACATAGCAAGGTTTCAGTGTTACTTATTGATAAAATTAGTAAGAATAGTAGTGGAAGAGAAGAATGCTGTGAAATTTCCAATATTTTCCTCAATTATTCTCTTTTACATTTAAAATTATATCCTCTTGAATTACAGAAAATGATAGAGACCAGTTGAGTACTTTTATTCTGAGGAATAGACATCAAAATAACATTTATAAAATAATGGAATCAATACACTAGGAACAGGAGACTCCACAGGCAGAAATACTGAATAGAAACAAATGGGGATTTTCATCTAAATCGTTTCCCTTACAGCAATACAAATACAGAATTGACTTCCAAGAAAAAGCACAAAAGCAAATAGCAGAAATGTTTTTAAACTAGTAGACATTAATTGCTTAAAGGATGACTAAAAGAAAAACCATAATTTTAGATTAAAATAGAATGTAAGTGGATATGATTGTTAGTGTAAGCAGCTCCCTTTTAGTGTACAATACAGTTATGTCTAAAAAAACATAACAAGGAATATTATCAAGGAAGTAAAGGATCCTACAAAATTCTGTTGCTTTTTTAAGGCAATAACTTGTGAATCCGCTCAGAATGGAGGCTGCCCCCATCATCGGCCAGTGTGTAGATCTTTCATTTGGTGAAAATGATTTCCTGTCCATTTATTTATTTTCAATTTGGAGTTGAAGAAAATTTGACAGGGAGATATAAAAGGGTTCAAATCTATTTCACATCAACTTTAAATTTGATTTTGGAGAAAAAGTCTATGTGAAGTGTAGATGAGTATAAAAGAAGTCAATTTTAGGGGAAGAATTCCCCGGAAGCACAAAATAGATACTTAAAATGACTGAATCAGCTAAGTATCTCTTTGTCCATTTTATATGTGAAATGGTTGCATTCAAAATGGAGCACAGCTTTTTCCCCCCTAAAATTATGTGTGAATAGCAATGTTTTATTGGAGAACAAAATCTATATGTAATGCTTTTTCTGCCCTTTCTCATACAGAAAGAAGCACCATTCCCTTTTCAATTTTGTCTTTAGCAGTTCCTCCCAATTTCCTTATCATTCCAGGCTACCAACATCGCTTCTCTGACACTGAATTCTAATGGCATTCTTGTTAGTGCTTTTCTGTAATTGAATTGTTAAAAAGCCTCCTGTAGTAACCATTAGCACACCTTTTTATTTGCAGCAACATTCTCATTCATCCTAACAAGCAAAAAAATGAAAAAAAATCTTGTAATAATGTCCCATGTTGGCAGAGTTTGATTCAGTAGGTTTGGCTAACGGCTCAGAAATCTGGATTTCTTAAAATCTCAAGTAGCTTCATTTATACACTATTTTCTGGTAGTTTAAATAAACTAACATGCAAATTAGCATGAGAACCTCTCTAGAAAAATGACATGTGCTATTCTTTAAGGAAAAACTATAATTCTGCTTTTGTGACCTCTAGTACTCTCGTGTGACAATATTTATGTTTAAAGTGTGCGCATGTTTATCCACATATGTGTGTTCTAAAATGCCTGGGGTAATGCCTATTTACTTCAAAACATTTGGAAATAATTTTGATTTAGATTAATGGAAATAGGAAAGTAATAGTAGTCCCTTAATAACTCAAAAGTTTTAAAATTATTTGAGAATGGATTATAATTCTGGTAACAAACGTAAATTACAGTAACAATGAAACAATAGTCTAGAATATTTTAGTACCAATGTTCTTAATCTTTACCCCCTTCTAATCATGATATTTTAATTATTGCATATATCTTTTAAGTTGTTTTCAATCTTTTCTTTTTTAGAGCAAAATTGCCAGTAACTAACAACAAGAATAATCACAATATTAACAACAACTGACAACTTTTAAGTGGCACTATGGGAAGAATTTTACATATAATTTAAATTCACAACCTTACTTGATCAGAAGGAAATTATTACTATTCCTATTTTACTGATGAGGAAATCAAAGTGCTATAAATTTAAGTAACAAAAAGTTAAGTCACATAACTAAAAACTGGTTAGGCTAAAATGATCCTACGAAATCTGATTGAAAGCTTAATATCTCTATTATATAAACAAAACTATTATTATTTAAAGATGTGGCAGTTCAGAGCACAAGCTTACCTGCAACTTTGCAAAATTTTAGCTTGGGAAATGATGTCCTGAAACCAGATTTTCATTTCTTCATTCATTGATTATTCACAGTGTCAACCGAAACAAATTATTAACCAAAGGGGTTTATACTTCGGAAAAAGGAGAGCTTTATTTTTCTTAAAGGGTAGCAGCTTTCAGGGTAGCCATTCCAATAGGTTGGGAAGCTAAGCTCTGGCCAGAAGCTTCAAAGAAGAGACAGAGGCAGCAGGATTTTACAGAGTGTGGGTAGGGGGGCAAATATGCAGACTTATCAAGTTGTAGGAGGAATCACAAATATTTATGAAGGGAAATCGTACGTTTGTAATTGCCCCTTATGTCTCTCATCCCATCACTGGTGGGAACTCAGTTTTAAGATATTTCTAGGGCCCTGTTGGCCAAGAGGGGTCCATTCAGTTAGCAAAGACTTTAGAATATTGGTTTCAGTTCACAATACTATGTCTACCTCCAAAGGAAATTCATGTTGGACTATAAGAGCAGACACATGGACCCTAGAGATAGCAATAAGACCAAAAGGACAGAAGGGACTGTGGGTAGTTGCCATCACAAGACCTCGGTGAAATTAAGCCTCCGTGATTCACTACATTTACAACACAGGCTGGAGAGAAAGCAGCATGAGTTTGGAGATTAACATTTGTTTTCTGAGTGTAGTGAGAAGAGCTCTTGAGATTCTAATCTTGGAGACTTTCCTTTCTCACTGTTCTTTCTAATCTTTTCCTTGTCAGTCTGAGGCACCTCATGTTCTCCAAGGGAACCAGGGCTGCTTTAGCAGGAACGTGAAGAGAAAAACAATCATTTTCAGTAATCATTTCGATTTCCACACTTGGCTTCCAAGAATCAAAAGGGAAATCTTGCAGGAGAACTCATGCCAAGAAAATTACTTGAAAGAGAAGAGCACCATGCCCTGTCTCTGGGAGGCTCCATAAGACCCCAGGAATTTAAATAATTTATGTATAGAAAATGCTTGTCACAGTGCCTGAAACTTAATGGGTGTCAGCTATTGCTAGTGCTGTGATGATTATTATCATTGTCATTAGTTATTGGCAATAAGGGCCCTTATCTGAGGCGGGGATGTCATGAATGTGGAAGAGGGCTCTGGTTTAAGGGAGAAGGCCCTGCCCTGGTAAAGGCGGATGGAAGAAAGGTGAAGACAATTTTTCTGTTCCCTCTTACACAAAGGAGCCATTTCACTCTCTTCAGAAGCTTTTGAGTGAAGGATCTGTAGTTGCCAGCACATCTTCTGTGGCCCACCCCACAAAAGGGAGCCGCTATTCTGCTGGGTATTGTCCTATAATAACAGCATCCTTGTCAACATCCAGGATACAGGGTCTTGACACTTGGAGGGGCTGGCAGTGGAGCAGGATAAAAAACTTAGCACAAGAGCTAAGGGAAATCAACCATACAGAGCACTGACAACCCTCTAGTTATGTGATATAGGAGGAATTCGGTGCTTCACTCTGGTGTGTACGAGCGTACACACACACACTCAGAGTAATGACGGAAGAGGCATTGAACAGTGCTGTAAAATAATGCATCCATTATATTGCATTTTCCATTTTCAAAAATCACCTTCACATGGGATACGAATGGTGAAATGGGAGTTTCAAAAAAGATGCAGAAACATTTTTCAATAAATAATTTCTTATTCCCTATTTGTGAATTGTATTTTGCTGGAGGCCTTATGTCTAGCACTTAACAAATATTTCCCAAAGGACAGACTCTCTGACTAACCCAATGATTGAAGGAGTTACAAGAGCTTCACAGAGATAAGTGACAACTTAGCATGGCAAAGAGATAACCCCTTGAATGCCAACTCTAATCAGTTGGTAATACCTATAGAGAATACAAAGCAGAGGACTTTAGAAGTGAATGTTAATAAGTATCTAATTCAGCCTTAAAAGATTTTTTTTTATTTCAGGTTACTGTGAGGATACAAACAACTAGCTTACAATATTTACATTGTTAGGTAGAGTCCCTCTTGTGGTTGTGTCCACTCAGAAAGTGCTCCATATACCCTTACGCCGTGCCAATTAAGTGGGAGCATATCAATCCCTTCCCCTCCACCTCTCTTCTCCCTCCTCTCAACTTGAATTGAATTGAGTTTTTCTCTTATGGGGGCACGAATTAGATTGTCTACTGGCTTCATATTAATATTAAGTACATTAATTTTAACATGGCATGTAGAATAACAGCTGGGTTCTAACTATGCGTACACTGGCCTTAACAAACCCACAAAGTGAATCATTGTTGCTCATAGCACAGACAGCCAATTACTGAGACAAGGAGGATTGTCAAGGGAGAAGAGATTTATTATGGTGGGTGTGTCAATTGGGTGAGAGATATTAACTGCCTCAAATCATGCTCCCCATCAACAGGGTCAGGGGTTTTTCTGGAGGTGTAATGTGTAATGTGTGAGAGGAGTGAGCATCATTGCATGTTTGGGGTTGAATGCAGCGCATGTAAGTGCAGATGAGAAATCATTCCAGTACATACATCTCATTATCAAAAAATGGCAAATAAGTCCCTCCCAGGTCAGGGATTTTAATATTATAATGAGCTGGGGGTTAATATTGGTCATTCTTTTAGCCTTGTGTGTAGGCAGCGGGTCCTTGGACACAATCTGTGGTGGAGTATTGCTTATCTTTGGATAAACAGGAGGTGTAAGACTCTGTAGTTATCTCATGGCTGCAAGGAGGTTCTGCCATTTCTAGGAAAGAAACTCAAAGGGGATTGCATCAGTGCAACATCAAGTTAGAAAGTTCTCTCCATAAAATCTCACTGACCTGGGAACTTGAAACGTAGGAGAACTACAAAAAAAATAAATAAAAATAAAAGCTTTCGTGCTTGTGGAGCCTGTTACCCTAGCTGTCACTGGACAGAAAATGGACCTCCAGGTAACCGAATAACTTAGAGATGTGAATTATTTAACACTATCCATCTAGGCTGGAGAATGTCTGCTACCACAAAATAAAGGTTTTGGTTTTACCTATTCGATTTTGTGCTGTTCTTTCTGAAAGTAATTGGTGTTTAAGTTTCAACTGCATCTTAAAGCAACTCGTGAAAAATGAAGAAGAGTACCCATCTTATTTGCTTCTAAAGCAGAGAATGTGCGTGTTGTTTATTCAGAAGTGACACATATTTATGATGGCAAGTTTAGAAAATGCATAAATCTCAAAAGAGAAAACTTACCCAGAAAATTACTCCTTTGATAATATAGTACAAATCTTTCTATGAAATATATTCTAGAAAGGATAATAACATACTTGCATTATTTAAAAAATTAGTTCTTTTTATGCACACTATTTAATAACTTGCTTTTTTCTTGCCATATAAATGTACATTTCCCAATGCACAATGATTTTTAACCAATGTGCTCTTCTTCTGAGTCTTTGGAATACTGTTTCTTTCTTTTTTCTCCCTCATTGGACTAAGGCTATGGATGTATTTTTCTTTGTTCTCTTTTGACTTTGGTATTGGTCAAATTCCATTCTTAGATTTGTACCTGGAGGCCAAGATGCAGAAAAGTCCCAGTCCACTCATCGATTTTTGGTGTATATTTACTTGTATCAGTTTTTTCCTGCTCTTTTTGTCCCAGGAATGATTCCTTGATAGTCTGAACAATTGGAATAGATGAAACACTATCCAGAGTTGCTGTCTATCCAGTGTCTATCTGAACACTATCCAGTTCTCCTGTCTTTACCCACACCTGGAGACTATGCTGAATTTGGAGTTGTTGTCCTTAAATGAGCCTAGAAGAAGGGAGGGGTGGAGGCAAGACACACTTTTCTTTTGATCTCTCGAGAAGCAAAGCCTGTGTGGTTGGGAGACCAACCCTACTCCAGTCATCTGCTTAAAGTATTCATTCTCTAGTGTCCTGAGTCAAAGGGCACACAGTGAGGGAGGTTAACATTTCCTCTCCTGCTTTTATACAAGCCATACCATGAAATGAAGTCTATATGATTTTTCTCAGCTCAAATCCATCTGTCTTATTACTGGTGAGTTCTGACAATATCTCTTTCTAGTGTGTGCATTCAACAATAATTAGCAAATATTTATTGTCTCTGCAATATGCCAGCATTGTACTGTTTGCTAATTTTGCAGAGGTGATTAAAAGAAAAATGGTTTTTGTCTTCATGACACTGGAAAGCAGACCCCCACACTGGGATCCAGCCTAAAAGCAAAGTGGGTTCTTGACTTTGCAAGAGAATGAATTCAAGAGCCAGCCAACAGAGTAAGGCAAAAGCAAGTTTATTGAGACAGAAAGTTAAAGGAAGGAAAAAAAAAGAAAAAGAAAAGTGACTGCTCCAGAGTGCAGCAATTATCTCTTAGTGCAACAGAGAGAAACACTTTTTAAGTTTCTGGGGTGTTATTTTATACCCTCTATTTAATTTTACATTCCATGAAGGGAGGATAAAATTTCTGGGAAAGGGGTTGGGGGCTCTGAGAACCGAGGGTCCCTCCTCTTTTAAGCCATATATGTTAACTTCTGCACATTGCCATGGCATTTGTAAACTGTCAAGGCACTGGTGAGAGTTCCTTTAAGCTGCTGACACATTATGAGCAGGGCGTAATGAGCAGTGAGGGTAAGTTGAAGTTTGTGTACATGGTCCCCTTGGTTCTGGCTAGTTTGGGCTGCTTTCTTTAACATCTCCTGTTTTATCAAGAGACCTTGGTTTGAGTCTTATCAAGCAGGGCCAGCCAGTTCCCCATCTCATTCATACAGTCCAAAGTCTTATCTGGTCATCAGTTTTAACTTTTCTGAGTTTATTTTTTTTTGTTTTCTGGGTCTCCTTAGGTTTTTTCTTGGGAAATTGTGAGATGCTTAGATGCATGGCTAGGGCTGGAAAGGAAAGATGCTGTTACTTAAAGACTAACTCAAACGTGAAATCACTTTTTATGCAACATGCATAATTTTTTTTTTTTGAGACGGAGTCTCCTTTTGTCACCCTCAATAGAGTGCAGTGGTGTCATAGCTCATAGCAACCTCAAACTTTTGGGCTCAAGAGATTCTCTTGCCTTAGGCTCTTTAGTAGCTGGGGCTACAGGCGCCTGCCACAATTGCAGGGCTATTTTTGGAGACAGGATCTGGCTCTAACTCACGGTGATCTCTAACTCATGAGCTCAGGTGATCTGCCCGCCTCAACCTCCCAGAGTACTAGGATTACAGGCGTGAGCCACTGAGCCCCACCACTGCAACATGCATCATCTTAAACCCTTGCTTTTTGCAGTCCAGATATGGATTCTAACATAACAATATACAGAAATATCACATACAGTTAAAGCCAGATTGTTCACCAAAAGCCACTGGATTGATTTCCTATTGTTGTTGCAACAAATCGCTACAAATTAAGTGGTTTACCACAATACATATCATACAGTTCTGGAAGTGGAAGTCCAAAATCAGTTTCATCAGCTAGGATGAAACCAAGGTGTTAGCAGAGGTGCCTTCCTTGTGCAAGCTCTGGGGAGAATCCTCTTCATTGTCATTCCCTCTTCTAGAGGCTGCAACTCCTGACCTCTTTATCATTAAAGCAAACATTCCACCTTCTCCCCTGATTGTGGCACCTCCTTTCCTGACTGTGATTCTCTTACCTCTATTCCATGATGGTTGTAATTACATTGAGCCTACTGGATAATCCAGGATAATCTTCCCAAGTTGAGATTCTTAACTAACAATTACATCTACTAAGTCCCTTCGCCATATAAAATAACATATTCGCAGGATAATCCACAGATTAGGAGGTAGACAGACATCTTAAGGGGGCCATTTTTCTCTCCCTTGGCCTCTTGGTCTTACTTTCCTAGTTAAAATCATAAATAATATATTTTCAAATGCACTAGTCCCTCCTTCTCTGCAGTTTTGCTTTCCATGGTTTCAGTTACTGACAGTCAATTATGGTCTGAAAATATTATATGGAAAATTCCAGAAACAAGCAGTTTGTAAGTTTTAAATTTTATGCTGCTCTCTGTAGTAGGATAGAATCTTGTACCATCCCACTCCATCTTGTCCAGGATGTGAATAATCCCTTTGCCCATGGTTTGTGTGCTGTAGACACTACCCGCCCATTAGTCACTAAGCAACCGTCCTGGCTGTCAGATGGACTATAGTGGGATCAGAGTGCTTATGTTCAAGTCACCCTTACTTTTTTACTTTATAATAGCCTCAAAGTGCAGGAGTAGTGATGCTGGCAATTCGAATATGCCAAAGAGAAGCTGTAACATGCTTCCTTTAAGTGAGAAGACCTTGGTATTCCTTAGTTAGGAGTCCTTGGCTAGCATTACTATGCATGATTTGAGACATCCACTGGAGATCTTGGAATGTATCCCCCATAAATAAGGGGAACTACTATATGCTCTTTCTCAATATTTCAATATTGCTGGTACATATGCGTCAGCTAACGGTTGCTGTATAACAAATTTCCCCAAATTTATTTGTTTACAACAAACATTTGTCATCTCACAGTTTCTAGGAGTCAGAAATATGGGTCCAGGTTAGAAGGGTGCCTCTGGCTC
>CAUYRH010171648.1:0-12669 GCA_963574655.1 Perodicticus potto | reverse complement strand
GTGGTCCCAGCTACTCGGGAGGCTGAGGCAGGAGAATTGCCTAAGCCCAGGAGTTGGAGGTTGCTGTGAGCTGTGTGATACCACGGCACTCTACTACAGAGGTTGATAAAGTGAGACTCTGTCTCTACAAAAATAAAAAATAAAAAAAGTGTATTAAACTAGATCAATAGTTTTCTTCTCCATTTTGCAAAGCTCTCTTATAGGGTTCAGTGAGGATTTGGAGGGGTGGAAGTGCAGAAGGAGCAGGAGGCAGAGAGAGAAAAGCTGAAGCTTTCTTTTGAAAATGGACTCCTAGACAGCGCCTGTGGCTCAGTGAGTAGGGCGCTGGCCCCATATACAAAGGGTGGCAGGTTCGAACCCAGCCCCGGCCAAACTGCAACAAAAAAATAGCCGGGTGTTATGGCGAGTGACTGTAGTCCCAGCTACTCAGGAGGCTGAGGCAAGAAAATCGCCTAAGCCCGAGAGCTAGAGGTTGCTGTGAGCTGTCATGCCATGATACTCTACTGAGGGCGACAAAGTGAGACTCTGTCTCTAAAAAAAAAAAAAGAAAATGGACTCCTGTCTGAAAGCCATGACTGTGTGATTCTAAGGTTGCATGCACATCCTTGCATTAAAGAAGTTTCCCATGCAAGAAAAACTATTAAGAATATAGATCAAGCCTAAGAGTATCTGATGAATTGTCTGTTGCTAGAAATACACCTTGATGTCTATCTAGAGAAAGGTACAGATCATTTTAGGTACCATTAATGCTTTGAAATTTACCTTTAAAAAATTTACATCTTCAGCCCCATATATAGAGAGTGGCGGGTGCAAACCCAGCCCTGGCCAAACTGCAACAAAAATAGCCAGGCATTGTGGCAGGTGCCTGTAGTCCCAGCTACGCGGGAGGCTGAGGAAAAAGAATTGCCTAAGCCCAGGAGTTGAAGGTTGCTGTGAGCTGTAATGCCACGGTACTCTACCAAGGGCAATAAAGTAAGACTCTGTCTCTTAAAAAAAAAAAAATTTACAACTTCAACTGACTTTCTCAGAACTTAATTAATTAATTAATTTTTTTTTTTTTTTTGAGACAGTCTCAAGCTGTCGCCCTGTGTGGAGTGCTATGGCATCACAGCTCACAACAACCTCTTAACTCTGGGCTCAGCAATCTTCTTGCCTCAGTTCCTCTATTTTTAGTAGAGATGGGGTCTCGCTCTTGGTCTGGCTGGTCTCGGACTTGTGAGCTCAGGCAATCCACCCACCTTGGCCTCCCAGAGTGCTAGGATTACAGGTGTGAGCCACCATGCCTGGTCCCTCAGAACTTAATTTAAATCATTAATTTTTTTAGAGCATTTACTGATAGTTTACTGAAGTAAACTTTCAAATAGAAAATTTCTGGCTCAGCGCCTGTAGCTCAAGCTGCTAAGGCGCCAGCCACATATACCAGAGCTGGTGGGTTCGAATCCAGCCCGGGCCTGCCAAACAACAATGACAACTATAACCAAAAAAAAAAAAAAACTGGGCATTGTGGCAGGTTCCTGTAGTCCCAGCTACTTCAGAAGCTGAGGCAAGAGAATCGCTTAAGCCCACTTTACCCAGGGCGATAGCTTGGGGCTCTGTCTCAAAAAAAAAAAAAGAAAGAAAATTCCACCAATAATATTAGCAATACTGCTCTCTCACTGCCTTCAGATGTAAACTTCTGACACTATTGATAATGTTTTTTAGCAGTGGAAATGTGTGAAAGTAAAAATTAGAAAAATAGAAATTGTAGTAATCCTTAATAAAAATTTGCATTGGTATTTGAATCCAGAATGCATACATATGAGCTTTTTTCTTTTTTTTTGAGACAGAGTCTCACTCTGTCACCCTCTGTAGAGTACCATGGCGTCACAGCCGACAGCAACCTCCAACTCCTGGGCTTAGGCAATTCTCTTGCCTCAGCCTCCTGAGTAGCTGGGACTACAGGCATCTGCCATAATGCCCAGCTATTTTCTGTTGCAGTTTGACCGGGGCCAGGTTTGAACCCGCCACCCTCAGTATATGGGGCCAGCACCCTACCCAATGAGACACAGGCGCCGCCCATATGAGCTTACATTTTTTTTTTGCAGTTTTTGGCCAGGGCTGGGTTTAACCTGCCACCTTCGGCATATGGGGCCTGCACCCTACTCATTGAGCCACAGGTGCCGCCCCGAGCTTACTTTTTATTTTTCTATCAATAAAATAGAGCTACCAGATAAATTTCTTGCTTTTAAGAAATTATGAACTTAAGTTTTACCTGGGAACAATGTGTCCTGAAATATAGCACTATTCTCTTTAAATTGCTAACTCAGGATTATATTAAAGGTCTTTTTTAGTTTGTTGTATCAATTAAAATTTTCCATCTGGTATAAAAAAACTAAAACTATCAGTACTGAGCAGATGTTTTTGAACTTTTAGACTCAATTAATGGTGTATGTAAGTGTGGTGAGATACATATCTGTACTTTTTCTATTTTGAAAGATTTGAAAGTTTTTAAAAAATAACTGGCATTTGGCCTTTTTATTATATAGTTGATTAACATTTATCTCTAAGAATTTATTTAAAGGAAGTGCCTGTGGCTCAAAGTAGTAGGGCGCTGGCCCCATATACCAGAGGTGGTAGGTTCAAACCCCACCCCGACCAAAAAAAAAAAGAATTTATTTAATATCTCCATGATTACTAATGTTGACTATATTGATATTTTATCAGAAAAGTATATAGCAAGTTTATACTTTAAAAACTTGTAATGTTGGCTCGGTGCCTGTGGCTCAACAGGCTAAGGCGCCAGCCACGTACACCTGAGCTGGCGGGTTCGAATCCAACCAAAAAAAAAATGGCCGGGCGTTGTGGCGGGCGCCTGTAGTCCCTGCTACTTGGGAGGCGGAGGCAGGAGACTCGCTTGAGCCCAGGAATTGGAGGTTCCTCTCACTCTACCCAGGGCAACAGCTAGAGGCTCTGTCTCAAAAAAAAAAAACTTATAATGTTGCTTCAAAAATGTGAATTCTCTTTCAACTCATTTATTTTCTCAATGAAATAGCAATTAGATGCACCTTATAAGCTTAATATCTAAAAGCCTGGACTTAAAATACACATGCACATACACAATCTCTTATACTTGGAAAACAAAGACAAGAACATTTCCTTTTTCTACTATAGGTAAATGAATTGGTGCAGGTAGAAACATACCTCCGAAGCGAAGGTGTGCTGGTGCGATACTGGTACCCTATTGATATGTTGGAAAGGCCCCCAGCAGGCTACCGACGGACCGCCACCAATGGGCTGGTCACACTGGACAATACCAACCTTCAAATTCACAGGTAAAATCCAAGCCTTTCTTTCTAACGGGTCACAGAAATCCACTTACTCTGTTTTACCCTGGGTACCATTTATCCTTGACAAGAAGGCTTTTTCTTCAAAGGTAACAGTTAGAAAGAAAGAGGGCAACTGATAAAGATAACAGTGAAATTGTAGGCACTGGGAAGAAAAGTTGGAGGATCTGGAATCACCTGGCTGGTGGGACATGCATTGTGCTGTGAATTGGGGGACAGAGGTAGCTACAGATTTGAAGAGTGAAAAAAGTTAAGAAGAGTAAAGCAGGCCAGGCACGGTGGTTCATGCCTGCAGTCCTAGCACTCTGGGCAGCCCAGGCAGGTGGATTGCTTAAAATCAGGAGTTTGAGACCATCCTGAACAAAGCCAAACCCTATCTGTACTAAACATAGAAAAAGTAGCCTGGTGTTGTGGTGGGCGCCTATAGTCCCAGCTGCTTGGGAGGTTGAAGCAAGAGTTTGAGGTTGCTGTGAAATATGATGCCACGGCACTCCACCAAGGGTAACAGAGGGAGATTCTGTCTCAAAAAAAAAGAAAGAAAGAAAGAAAAGCAAGTAGAGAAGCTAAGAAGATGTCCAGGCATTGTGTGAGCAGCCAGGTCATTTCTCTGTTAAGCTGAGTATGTATTGCTTGAGTTCTTTCTTTGTACCTAGCACCATGTAGGATTCTGGAAGAGAACAGAAGGCACCATAGGCGTGTGCCTGCCCTTAATAGGCTGAAATTTAAATGTCCTCCATTACAAATTCTCTTGTGAGTTCTTCCTCTCAGTTTTAAAAGTTCTTGCAATACCTAGGTGATATCTGAGGCCAAAAAACAAAAAAAAAGTTTGTGCAACAATTCAAAGAAAAGAGAATAACAAGTGGAGTTCTCTATTAAAGTTTCTATAATCTAGAAATTATAGATTGCATCTATAATCTAGAATTTCTAAAATCTATATTGTTCATGCTATTGCTCTATTGGCCATCATGTCCATTCTGAACTAATGTTAATAAACCTGCAGCCTTGCTCTCTCCCTGGAATCCCAGATGCACTTGTCCGGCTGCCTCCTTGCCATCTCCATGTGGATTTTGTGTTGCTGCATTTGGGCGGCATTCAGTTCAGTTAGGCAGTCAAATTTACAAGCCCAGAATAGGTTCCACTTGACATTACCTTTACTTAACAAGGTACAGGCCAGGAAGCATGGTGTGGTGTGGCACAAAGGCAACATCATGAGCATTTCTTCAGCAAGGGTCCTTGCAGGCACCTACACCATAGTTCCACGCTGTTGTTTGATCTCACCCACCCAAACAGCAACTTGGGTGTAAAGGATAGCTGTCACATGGTGTTCATGTGAAGCCAGTATCACTTACATAGTTACCCAGGAATTCTGGCAAGAGAGACACCCTACTACAGGAGTCATCATACTCTGGAAGTATATACAGGTGCAGCTTGCCAATCTGGTCATCTTTCCGATGAGCAATACCTAGTAATATTGCCTTAGTAATATTCTTTGCCAGATTTTCATGAGAACGAAGCTAATAGCACTGTAACCAAAGGCAGTCACTTCCCATTCTCCTGTCCCCTCAGCTCCTCACACCACCAATCTATTTTCTGTCTCTGTGGATTTTGTAAATGGAGTCACATACTATGTGGCCTTTTGTGTCTGGCTTCTGTCACTCAGCATGTTTTGAGGTCCATCCACATTGAGGAAGGTGTCTTTCATTCTTTTTATGGCCAAATAATGTTCCCTTGTATAGATTTCCCAGTAAGTTAATGAACATTTGAGTTGTTCCCACTATTTGGCTGTCTCACATAGTGCTGCTGTGAACATACTTGTACAAGTTTTTTCATTTCTTCTCACAGTGCTTTTGAGTTGGGAAAAATCAAACATAACAGCATAACTAGATTCTGTGGCTTTTTGTTTAAAACACAAGAGACTCACTTGGGCTATAGAACACAGGCCAGAGGAGAAGTCTGAGGTGTGGCCCTTTCCCTTCAGAGTGACCTGGTTTGGGGTGAGGCCGGGGCCCCAGGGCTCAGTGCGTCTCACCCGCCTTTTCCTTGCAGAGAGCTGCTGCGCTGCGAGGCTGCGCTGGCCAGGCTGTACTGTCGCATGGCCCTGCTTAATATATTCGCCCCCAAGTTGCCTCACCTGTTTACCCGCCTCTTCCACATCCCTGCCATCCGGGACATCACCCTGGAGCACTTGCAGCTGCTGTCCAATCAGCTCCTCGCTCCTCCTCTCCCAGGTAACACTTGGCTTTGCTGTTGTCACTGAACTCAGTGCCAGAATAGAACAGCCTTGACCACGCACCAGGCCCTGGGCGCGTGTTGTGCGTATATACTGCCCCCCACAAGAGGAGGAGGGGAAACTCGGGCACCCTCCGCGTGGGCAGATGTGGAGACACTGCACCCAGGGACCAGGGTTCTCTTGGCAGTGCTTTCTCAGTCTTTGGAAAACATAGGAATATTACTCACTTTAGTCGTTACTGAGTTAAGCATTCATTGAGCTTCCAAGCTAATTGTGAATCAAGGAAACTAAAGTATTAATTATGAAACCTAGTCAGTGTATTGTTGCCATAGACATCCTATTTGGCATTGGAAAGAAATGAAAATGGCTAGGCATGGTGGCTCTTGCCTGTTACCACATCACTTTGGTAAACCAAGGTGGGAGGAGCACGTCAGGCCAGGAGTTTGAGAGCAGCCTGGGAAAGAAAGTGAGACCCCCCATCTCTATAAAAAAACAACAAGAAAGAGAAATGTTCCTGTTATCAAACTCCTGCCAGGCAGATATATTCCGTTCAACTGATGTGAGGTGGAGCTAGCTGTCTTAATGAGCCAGCCTGGGTGCCCATGGTGTGAAGCTGTGTGTGCTTCCCTGGTGAGCGCTTAGTGATGAGTCTGCCTGCAGACCAGTCTAAGACAAGGGCCCTTTCTGTCTTTCCCTGGCGCCTCAGCCTCCAGCCTGTTCACCGTGATCTCCTAGCAACTAAGATGGGAACAAGAGGTGAGGCAGGCAAGGGGCCCGTCCCGAACCCGCTGCACAGTACTGTATCTTGGGCTGTGCTTTCTGGCTCCCAGCCATGAGGTCCCTGCTGGTGCCTGTGCACTACATCTCCACTGGCCAATTTGTATCCACTAGCCCACCCGCAGACCTCAGCTCTGAAACTGAAACATACCTGAAAAGCTTAAAGCATTGTGGAAGAAGCTTTATGTTGGTGACCTAACATGTCCCTTTACAGACTGCACTCAGGCACCTGAGCTGTTCCAGGGGTGCTGCTCAGAGTGGGTCAGGGCAGCCAAATAGGCTCTGGGAAGCCCTGAATCCAAGCAGCCCCACAGTATGTTTCATAGTCTTGGCCTCTATTTAGGATTTTCTTTTAGGAAACAGTTCTGCTACAAAGAAGAAAACAGAAATTGGCCCAGTGCCATGGCTCACGCCTATAATCCTACCACTGTGGGAGGCTGAGGCAGGTGGATTGCTTGAGCTCAGGAATTTAAGACCAACCTGAACAATAGCGAAACCCCATGTCTAAAAATAGCCAGGGGTTGTGGCAGGCACCTATAGTCCTAGTTACTTGGGAGGCTGGAGGATCCCTTGAGCCAAAGAGTTTGAGGTTGACGTGAGCTATGACATCTTGGCACTCTACCCAAGGTGACAGAGTGAGACTCTGTCTCAAAAAAAAATAAAAAGAAAGAAAGCAGAAATTGGGAGACCACTGATCTGTGGGTCCTATGGGTTGTCCAAGACGTCCTGTCCTGATAGCCCTGCCAGTCCACGTTGTCTGGGTGGGTCATTCATAGTCTGTCACTGAGACCCTCCCAGCCACTGCTGCTTTGATGCCTGCCAGCTTCTCTTTCTTTTCTGTCCCCAGACGGCACCATCAGCTCTAGCTCCATCCTCCTGGCACAGTCTCTGCAGCATTGCATCCATTCCCAGAACTGTTCCGCCACAGACCTCTTTTACCAGGGCAACTCCCAGACAGTGAGAGAGTGGCTCAATGTGGCCATCACCCGGTCGCTGCACCAGGGCGAGGAGAGCCTTTTGGAGCTGACGAAACAGATCTGCTCTTTCCTGCAGGTAGAAATCTATAAACCTAATGTCCCTGAACTGTGGGTACCATTTTTAATTAGAAGTCTTATTGGCTTGCGAAAATTGACTCTTTTTTTTCCCCAAACCCCCCTTCCCAGCCATTTCCTTTTCTTAAAACCTCTTCTGCTTTGTCTCATTTATAGCTTTTTTCCTTCTGGAGGGCTTTTCTGTCCTCCGACTCTATAGTGTGCTGTGGCAAATCCCCTTTGCCTCCCTTATATTTAGTCCTTGGCTTTTCTTATTAAACATCTCTTTGCAGACAGCACCAGAGCAGTTCCCCTCCGAAGAGTTCCCAATTACAGAGTCCAAAGTCAATATGGATGTTAATTTCCCTGGGGCAGCTTTCGTTGTTGTGTCTTGCAAAGAAAGTCAGTCTGGATTCCGCAAAGAGTAAGTTGCTTTTTCTCAAAAAGATAGTGATGGGGACAGGAAAACTTAATGGGTTCTGGTGATTATGGTTCTTTCCGTATTTCTAAATTTGGGGAATTGGTCTTTATAAAGAATGATCTTGGCTCAGTGCCCAAAGCACAGTGGTTACAGCACCAGCAACATACACCGTGGCTGGCAGGTTTGAACCCAGCCTGGGCCAGCTGAGCAACAATGACAACTGCAACAGAACAATAGCTGGGCATTCTGGCAGGCGCCTGTAGTCCCAGTCACTTAGGAAGCTGAGGAAAAAGAATTGCTTAAGACCAAGATTTTGAGGTTGCTGTGAGCTGTGATGCCGTGGCACTCTACTGAGTGCCATAGTGAGACTCTATCTCAAAAAAAAAAAAAAAAAGGCTCGGTGCCTGTAGCTCAGTGGCTAGGGGGGCACCAGCCACATACCCTGGAGCTGGTGGGTTCAAATCTAGCCCAGGCCTGCCAAACAACAACAACAACTACTACCAAAAAAACAGCCAGGCATTATGGCAGGCACCTGTAGTCCCAGGTACTTGGGCAAGAGAATCACTTAAGCCCAACAGTTTGAGGTTGGGCCAAGCATTATGGCAGGCACCTGTAGTCCCAGCTACTTGGGCAAGAGAATCACTTAAGCTCAACAGTTTAAGGTTGCTGTGAGCTGTGGTGCCACAGCATTCTACCCAGAGTGACATATTGAGACTCAATAAATAAATAAATAAATAAATAATAAAAAATATATAAAGAATGATGTTTTTTTTTGGAGACAGAGTCTCACTCTGTTGCCCTTGGTAGAGTGCTGTGGCGTCACAGCTCACAGCAACCTTCAGCTCTTGGGCTTAACAGATTCTCTTGCCTCAGCCTCCTGAGTAGCTGGGACCACAGGCACCTACCACAATGCCCAGCTATTTTTTGTTGCAGTTGCCACTGCTGTTTTAGCTGGCGAGGGCTGAGCTCAAACCTGCCACCCTCAGTATACGGAGTCAGCGCCCTACCCACTGAGCCACAGACGCTGGCCCATAAAGAATGATCTTCTAAAATGTAGTGGAAATGACTTCTGCCCAGTTTTCATTTAACTTCCTCTGGGGAAAATACGTTGTTCCCTCTCCCTGGTGTATGCAGCTGGCTTCTGTATTAATATCCATCCCTCCTCCTCAGCTCCTCTCTGTACAAGGCACCATGGGCGCGGGTGCTCGTGTATGGGCTTGGCCACAAAGTGAAGCGGAATGGCCAGCTGAACCTAATCGAGGCTGCCTGCTACCCTCGGGACGCATCCCCAGCCAACACTGGGCTCGCGCCTCCCCCCACTGCCGACCAGTACCCCTCTGTGGTCCTCTCCACTGACAGGGTGCACATCAAACTGGGTGAGTCTCCATCAGCTCATGCTGACAAGAACAGCTGGGAGTCTTTCTCTGTTTACCTTCTTTTTGAAGATTCAAATAATTTTTTACTTTGTATGTTCCAATTCGTGTTGATAAAGAAGAGGTCTGCTTGTCGCAGTGTTTCTCACGTCCGGAGGCCTAGAAGATGTTGCCCAGACCACAGTGGGGCTTTTCTTTGTTTTCATAAGTGGGCGCTGGGATGCTGACTCTTTAGAGTGATCTACACAGAGCAGTCTCAGCCTTATGGCCAACTTGGTTTGTGATAATCCCAGTTATTGTTCCTCATGGCCTGGCCCTGACCACAGCGGGCATCTGCTCTCCATGTAAGTGGGAGCCGAACTGCTCTCACCTCCCAGGCAGCTTTTGTGAAGCTTCACGGTTTTAGTTAGTTGAGGGCTCTGCCCTGTAAACCCTGAAGCTGGTGTAAACCCTACCCGTCCTCTGTATGTACCAAAGCCAGCTGCCTCGGAGTATGTACAGGAAGGAAAGGAAATCAAAGTCACTTCCACTGCTTGGCAGGTTTCACAAGAAGACTGTTACATGTTTGCCAGAAGATATACAGTAGACCCTCTGTAAGTTGACCACCCAAGGGCCTGTAACAAACTGGTCAGCACACAGAGGTGGTCAATATAAAGAACCAGGCCTGCTATACTGATACGAACATGCAGTGCTTGTCTGGTCTCTGAAAATTAGGTCAGCTTGAGGTGGTCAATGTAGAGAGGTGGTCAGCTATGAAGATTCTACAATATTGGGATTTTCAGACAAAAAAAAATGTACCTTGGCTTCTCCGCAACCCAAGTCCTTTAGGGAATAAATTAAAAGAACATTTCTTAAGCGATTTGGCCATTGCTAAACAACTCTATGATCTCTTTTTATTAGACTGCTTTTTCATAGTTGTTTGCCTATATATAACTGTTCTTTTTAACTTTACATTAAAAACAGAAGATCTCTGTCTTAACTGTCACTCCATAATTTTCACCATATTAACATTTACCCCAAAGTAAACAAGTCCACGTGGTCCTTCCCGACCTGTCTGAAGCCTCTGATGCTCTGGCTCATGTCTGACCAGTGCTTGCAGTGGGGTTTGGGGTGCAGTGTAAGATGTGAGGATGAAAAGGCTTGGAGACCTCTTTCCTCTCACTAGATGCAGCTTTAGTCAGATATAGGCCACAGCAATGGCAGAAGGTAATATTCTGGAATCAATCCCCAAGGTCCTGGTAGTGCTTTTAGTCTTGGGGACTCCTTGCTGGTGAACTGTATAAGTTCAGTGGTCTTCATGGGATTGCAGCCATACAGAAGGACTGATCATTGCTTTATTAAGCTGAGAATTACTCCAGGGAAGCGTCTTTTAATGTATGACTTAATTGTCCCCATTCTGGGTCATGTGGCTGATATCTAACTGAATGGGGAGCATCTGTCCTTCTCAGAGGAAATGACTGAGGTTTCCTTTCCTTCCCATTGCTGCCCTTTGTTTTATTGCCACCCCAGTAAGTAGACTCCCTCTCCCCCTGTCCCTGCAGCTAACGTCTGGAGAGCTGAGGAGTTACATCCTCCACCTGGAGCAGATGTATGGTGGGCTTTCTGGTGCTGCTTCTCCATGCACATGTAGCAGGGCCTAGGGGGCTTGTTTGCATTAGGTATGACCAGTCACACCCTTTCCTCTTGGGTACTTCTTCCAGGGGTGTCCCCACCTCCTGGAGCTGTGCTGGTGTTACACTCTCTGCCCCTGGAGTTCCCACTGGCAATGGCTTTTGCGGAGCAGCTGCTGTCCTGGAAATCAGAGGATGGGGAAGGGAAATCCGAAGATGAGCCTGACACTATCCCAACATCTGTCCTCCTACAGGTGGTGGAGCTGCTAGGTGAGGCTTTCCTCCCCTCGGGATTAGGGTAGGAGCAGGGATGGAGGGTGTCATGATGCCTAAGGAAAGAACTTGGATTAAGGATACCTTGAGTCTAGGAGTCTCAAAAAAAAACTAATAAACATTTAACTCTATTAAATTTTTCTTTTCTTTCTTTCTTTTTTCTTTTTTTGAGATAGGGTTTCACTTTGTTGCACAGGCTAGAGTGCAGTGGCATCATCATGGCTCACAGCAACTTCAAACTCTTGCCTCAAATGATCCTCCTGCCTCAGCCTTTCAAGTAGCCGAGACTATAGGCACCCACCACACCTGGCTAATTTTTTTATTTTTTGTAGAGATGAGGTCTTATTTTCTTGCCCAGGCTGGTCTTGAGCTCTTGGCTTCAATCAATCCTCCTGCCTCAGTCTCCCAAATAAACACTGAAATTTAATTAATGATGTTACCGCTTAAGTGTTTAGGGATAAAACACCAATGCCTGCAAAATTATTTTGAAATATTCAAAAACTAAACTAGCTTTATGGATGGATAGAGGGATGAATAGAATATGTAATAAAGCAAATACAGCAACATGGTAATAGTAGAATCTAGGTGGTTCCTTTCTTCAACTTTTCTAAATTTTGAAATGTTTTCATAATGAAATGGTGGAGGGAAAAAAGTGTTACAAACTCAGATTCCCTCAGAGTTCAATCAGATCACATAAATGAGAGAAATAAAGGAGGAAGTTGGGTTGGAGGTACTGCAGTGAGCTGAGGACATGTGCACTGTCAGATGGCCAGTGAGTTCTTGGCCATGCCCACAGCCACATGAGAATGTGGCCTCCATCCTACTAGAGCTATAATTTCTTATTTCAAGAAAAGCCAAGAATCCAGATTTTGATGTGAATTTTCCAGTTTTAATTTGCATTAACTAAGTCAAATTATGTAAAACACCCCCTCGTAGGGGGAGAAGTGAGCAGGGAACCACTGCCTGGGAACAAGTCCGAGTTCATGGGCCACCATGTACAATTTTGGTGGAGAAGAATTCTCTCCAAGGTCACCTTCTTACATGAATGTCCAATGGTAAAGAAAGGACCAGGAAGGAGGCAACATGAGCAGTTCTAGCATCTAAGCTCTGGACCCCCGTGCACATTGGCCTTGGCACTTGTCCTCTATGACACCCCACATTCCAGGACAATAACAAGCTTATTTCACATCAGATTTCTCAAACAGTGTCATTCTTGAGAGAGCAGGACTTAGTAAGTCAGGCCCTCGTGACTCTCCATCAGTGGTCCTTGCCCTGTACTAGACCCATCTGGATGCCTTGGGCGAGGGCCTTGGATGTTCATGGTCCCTGATAGCTTCTCACACAATGTGAGCTTTCCTTGCTTCCACTTGGTTCCAGGTCACATGAATATGTGAATATAAGATATACACCTGGTTTCGGCTTGGCGCCTGTGGCTCAACGGGCTAAGGCGCCAGCCACGTACACCTGAGCTGGCGGGTTCGAATCCAGCTCGGGCCCACCAAACAACAATGACGGCCGCAACCAAAAAATGGCCGGGCGTTGTGGCGGGCGCCTGTAGTCCCAGCTACTTGGGAGGCAGAGGCAGGAGACTCGCTTGAGCCCAGGAATTGGAGGTTGCTGTGAGCTGTGAT
>CAUYRH010171646.1:0-24134 GCA_963574655.1 Perodicticus potto | reverse complement strand
GTCTCAAGAATGGAAGAAAAAGTATCCAATGTACTATGAAACTAATTTATAGCTTTCATGTGAAAGCTATAACCCAACTACAGCATAAGAATATGGGGAAAAGGGCAAGGGAGGGGGGTGGGAGGTTGGGGTGGAGGGACGGTAATTGGTGGGTCCACACCTACGGTGCATCTTAGAAGGGTACAGGTGAGCAAATAAAAGTGATTCAACAATAAATATTTGAATAGTACTTCTCATAGCTACAGACAGCTTTAACAGGCAGTCCTGTGAAACATGAATGACGTACGGACAAGGGATTCTACAGCGCTTCACTTGGGAGGGGATCACTTCCTGTCTGGGTTATCTAAGCAGCATCCACAAAGGAGGGGGGCAGATATGTCCAGAAGGGCAGAAAGGGAAGGGGACACCATCTGAGACAGCAAGAGGAGCCAAAGTACAGAGGGGGGCAGGCAAAAGTGAGGGGGGGTGTCAGAAAATAGATCTGTTTGGTTTGAGGGGGACTCAACAGGGCAACTGAACAAGGCAACAAGGGCTAGAAACCGGGTGCCATTGTGGATTTTGCACAGAGTGTAATAGGATTGGAGAAATTAGAATGGTCGTGCTTCCCAGAGACCAAATTAGAGCAAAAGGGAAATTAAAAAATAATAGTTATGGAGAAAGGCAGGATCACTGGGTTGCTGAATAAGCTATCGAATGAATAACCGAGAATAATCTAAATTACAATTATTCTAAGTTATAAACAATTATAGAATAACCAAAATTATAATTATTTTAAGTTATAAATGATTATAGAATAAACATAAAAATAAATAGTCAACTCTCTACATTGAAAAGCTTTAATGATTTTGTGAGGACCCTGAGAATCTCTCCAAATAAATGTCCACTACTTGAATCTTGTCTCTGAATTGTTTCTAACTCAACCTTTTTTTTCCGTGGCTATTTCTCAGATTGACTCACATGCTCTCTCTCAGAGCCAAAAGTGAAAGCTACATACCATCATCATTAATAATAGATGGAAGGGACTCAGGTTCCCCACTTGACAGGAAAAGCATGAAGACAGCACCAACTCTCAAAGTACAGTTGAAGGTGATAATGACTCATCGCAGTTGAACGTCTCCAAAAATCCTCCATGGAGAACTTTACCCACCCTCATCTGTTAGGGACTGACTTGCAGCCCCCCACCCTACCCCCAAAAAACATGTTGATGTCTGAACTTCCAGAACTTGAGAATGTGCCCTTATTTGGAAGTAGGATCTTGCGAGTCCTAAGACGAGGTCATTCTCGAATAAGGTGGGCCCTAAATCCAGTATGACTGTGACCTTAGAAAAGACACAGAGACAGAAACCCACAGGGAGAACCCTATGTGATGATAGCAGCAGAGACTGGAGTTATGCTGCTCCAGGACCGCCCAGGATGGCAGGAACAGGTTCTCCTGCAAAGCCTTCAGTCTGCACGGCCTTGCCAGTGCCTTGATTTTGGTTTTCTTGCCTCCAGAAGGTGTTAGGGAATAAATGTCCTTTGCTTTAAGCCACCTAGTTTGCGGTGCTCTGCATGGCAGCCCTCGGAAGCCAATCCACTTTAGAGGTGGGAGGGGAGAAGACGACGATCACGGCTCATCTGAAACCTGAGGGACAGGACTGTGTCCTAGGCCTCATTCTGCAGTCACCCTCCCCGGACCCGCTGTCCTCATCTGCCACATGAAGTATTTGGGATGGATGAGCCCCTGGGCCTCTTTCACATTTGAAGCTCTACGACTCCATCTCCCCATCACCAAAACAGTCACGTGCTCTCTCTCCTCTTACCCAAGGAAAGTCTCTGCTGGAGCCGGAAAAAAGGAAACACGTGCAAACTTGAGAACCTCAGCTCACACACAGAAGTCAAGGAGAAACTGAAAAGGAAGAGTAATTAGTGGTGGCGGCTGCATTTACCACGTGCCACATGATCATTCTATCTTCACGTCAAACCTGGCCTGCAGCCCTCGCGCCGTGGCAAGTTAATACAAAGAGACGCTGGGAGCTGCCAAATGCAGAAAATTAATACACGGGATGCGAGGAGCATTTCTGCAACTACACTTCATCTCCCAAACCTGCTGGTGTCAAGGTCATTTAACCCTGGAAATATAAAACCTGCGCTGTGGAAATGGGGGGGAAAAAAAAAGAAAGAAAAGAAAGCCTGGCACTTAAGAAAGAAAAGAAAGCCTGGCACTTAAGCTGTCCCTTTCACTCTTAGCCCAGAACATAACATACTTTTCATCTCACATAATTCCTGGCTGGTGGGCTCTTCGGAACTGATAGAAACTAATGATTAGTAAAACAAACCCCACTACTAAAGACCAACAAGAAATTCCTATAAAAACCTTGCCCATACACACTATACTATTTTACCTTTTTTCCCCCCCAAAAGCAAATTGTGGCTGTCAAATTACACCCTTTCATTACTGTCACTGAGTCTTTTAAGAACGGCTAATCAGAAAAGCCTACAGAGTTATTTAATCAGATTTTTTTCTCCAAGTGACCTAATGTTTTGGTATGAAACGGCTGCCAGCTCACACTGGGTAGAAATTTAGCACTGTCAGCATTTAATTATTATTTTAACATAGATTTCTTTACTTTCCTACAGGGAAGAAATAACTTAAATTTTTTTTTTAACGCAACAAATGCTTAGCTTTTAAAAATCACCAGACACTACCGTTATTATTTTGCTTTCTCAAAAATTACTAATTCAGGAATGGGACATATCACAGAAATGTACTTTTAGGCGAATAAACGGTACTTACAATTGCTAGCTTCAATATTCCAGGACACTGAAACCATAAAGTGAAAATTATGTTCGTTGTGCTGGTTTTCGGGAGATGAAGTTACTCAGGAATTATTCATGTTTGTGTGTAGCAATAGCTACATAGTTCAAACAGCTCTGTGACACTTGTATGAAACCTGTGTCTTCCCCTTCCCCTCTGTCTGCCTCCCCCCTTTCCTCCTCCTCATCTTCTCCTCCCTCTTCCTCTAAGAGCAGCCAGTCTCAACCACTTCCTGGCCTCCATCTGGGCCACACCCACCTACCCATGCATTCTCTCCAACAGCCTCAGGGCCTTTGCACAAGCTCTGCCCTCAGCATGGAAGCTCTTCTTTCCACCAATGCACAGTGAGCTCTTTTTACATGTCACCCCCTCAGGGCCGGCCCCTAGCATTTGTGTCCTTCATTGCTCCCTCTCAGAATCTGCAATTGTATCACTTGTTTGTTTCTTTGCTAATAACATTTCAATTCCTGGCTGTCAATGGCCCCCTCTGTCCTTCTTATGGCTGTAACCCCAACAAATACAATTATGTCCAACACAAATGAGAAATTCAACATTTTTTTTTTTTTTTGAGACAGAGCCTCAAGCTGTCACCCTGGCTAGAGTGCCATAGCATCACAGCTCACAGCAACCTCCAATTCCTGAGCTCAAGCGAGTCTCTTGCCTCCGCCTCCCAAGTAGCTGGGACTACAGGCGCCCGCCACAACGCCCGACTATTTTTTGGTTGCAGCCGTCATTGTTGTTTGGCGGGCCTGGGCTGGATTCGAACCCGCCAGCTCAGGTGTATGTGGCTGGAGCCTTAGCCTGTTGAGCCACAGGCACTGAGCCAAATTCAACATTTTTTAAAATGAATGGATAAATTGTTTGTTACTTATTTCCCAAGAAAGTATATGTAACAGGCAGAAGCTCCTATATGTATTAACACATGGTTTGTATCATGGATGGTTCGGACCTTCAAGTTCAGTCATATATTACGTTTAAAATTGATTTGTCTTTTTGTTTCAATTCCTACTATCTGACCCAGATTCCCACGGACAACAGAAGGGCAAAAAGGATGGAAGTGGGAGATGGGTGTGGGTCTCATTCAGGGAAAGTATACAGGTGGTAGAAAGCCCTGGTGCTCTTGCATGAGCAGAGCAAGCTAAGACAAGTCTTCCCAGTAACATTTCAGCTCAGCTCTCCCGAGCTGCGGCTACTGCCTGACTTCTATTTTCAACTCCTAAAGGAAGGACGACTTCCCCCATGAGGTAGCTGTCTTTTTACCTTGAGCACAGTACAGTGAACCAATTTAAAATGCATCCCTACAATAGAAGTCTACCGGCTCGGCGTCTGTGGCTCAACGGGCTAAGGCACCAGCCACATACACCTCAGCTGGTGGGTTCGAATCCAGCCTGGGCCCGCCAAACAACAATGACAGCTGCAACCAAAAAATGGCCAGGCTTTGTGGCGGCGCCTGTAGTCCCAGCTACTTGGGAGGCGGAGGCAGGAGACTCGCTTGAGCCCAGGAGTTGGAGGTTGCTGTGAGCTGTGATACCACAGCACTCTCTCCAGGGTGACAGCTTGAGGCTCTGTCTAAAAAAAAAAAAAAAAAAAAAAATAGAAGTCTACCTAGACACACAGTTAACATAATCAATCTCAAAGAAACCCTTAAGCCACCAGGAAATCTTGGTTATGATAAACTAATTCAACAGTGTCTGGAGCCAGTCACTGTTCTAAGCAACAGAGAATTATAGCTAAAATTAAAAGATAGTTCCTGCCTTGAAGAGACTTACACACCAGAGTGAGAGGCAGTCATCTCTACAACATCTATATCTACATGGCCTCAGATCCACGCCCATCAAATAGCACCATCATCGCACCATCGATGGAGGTGAGTTCCAAGCTCTGCAATACGAACGTGCACGTCTGCATCCTGCCCCGTCCCATTACACCAACTCCTCCCTCTTCCCACCCAGAGACCTAAACACAAGGATCAAAGACCCAAAAAGAATGAAGAGTTTGACTGCACCAGGTACAGAGAGCTCCTGTAAGGCTCACTCACCAGGCCGCAGCGAGAGAGGAGACCCATGGAGTCACTGGGTCATTTTCAAGGCACAGTGGTGTTGGCCCACCATAACTTGTGACCCACTGCATGTTCTATCATTGGGCATGTCAGTTTCACAGCTGTTCCAACCAAGTGGCCTGGATGGCAGTTGAGGGGTGGAGCTAAAATACACAGCGTCCCTCACAGTAAACCCTCTCCCACTTTACAGATGAAGAAACAGGCTTGGGGAAATGAAGGGATGACATTGCCTAGGGTCATACAGCCTTGGAACAACTGAGTAGGAGCTAAATTGAACTTGATCTTTTGATCTCAAGTTTATTTCACTACCTTTGCCTTCAGCCTAACCATGTGGATGATTCCACGTGTAGGAAGTTGATTTTACAGCAAATCCATAACTACTGGCAGCAAAATTAAAGCAAGTGCTTCTATATAGTTCAAATTATGGTAAGATTTGGACTATAACTATCCAGAATGACACAGAGATTTACATAAGAAAGAAGGGCCACTAAGTACCTAAAAGCCCATGTACTCAGCACTGCACTCAAAGACTGTCCCCTTGAGAGTTCCCCCTGCTGAAGAGTCCACCTGCCTGGGTCACTCCCCCTTCCTGCTGGTTACCCTTGACTGCTTCCTATGGAGTGCAAGGGCCTGGCCTCCCACTCGAACTCTGGAGAACCCTGTAGGGCCACCCCAGCTCCAGAGCTCCCCATAGGTGACATGGTACAGCGAGGTTTCACTGTGGCCCGGCACCTCCCCTGCCCTGCCTGGCCCACAGAACCCACTCCCCTGTAAATTTACCCGCATGCCGATCTCCAGCTCTGTGTCTGCTTTCCGGGAACCTGACCTGTGACAGTGGTTCTCTACTGTTTCCAGCCCTGCAGACTTGAGCTCTGACTTTGAAGACTCTTTTCTAATGATTTAATGGAATGACAAATTATGCCTGTATGATACCAGGCACAATAAATGCATATTAGGTAGACTTCACTATTTATTCTCATGTGAATTCGCTATTTATTCTAAATGGTGATTTTATGTGTTCTGTGCTGTTTAAACTCATTGCCAAATAAAAGTTGGAATTGTAAAAAAAAAAAAAAAAAAAAAAGACTGTCCCCTTGAATTTTTGTTTAAAATCTACTGACTTACTTTGAACATAATTCTTTTTTTTTTTTTTTTTTTTGCGGTTTTTGGCCAGGGCTGGGTTGGAACCCGCCAACCTCCGGCATATCAGGCCAGCACCCTACTCCTTTGAGCCACAGGCACCGCCCTGAACATAATTCTAATTAGTTGTCTGACTTCTTAGTCTCTAGACAGGTACATGCGGAAAGTTAAAACAGATTCCTGGAGGGAGAGAGAATGATTGCAATGAAAAGTGATAGACTGAGAATTTTAAAAAAGAATAGAGGTTGGCAAAATTTTTCTGTAAAGATAAAGATCAGATAGTAAATATTTTAGGCATCATGCACCACACCGTCTTTGTTGCAACAACTCAACTCTGTCATTGGAGCTCAAAAGCCGACATAGGCAATATGTAAGCAAATGTGTGGGGCTCGATGCCAATATAACCTTATTTACAAAAAGGGGTGGTGAGCCAGATTTGGCCCACAGGCTATATAGTTTGCCTACCTTTGAAAATCAGGAAAGCCTCAAAGCAACACAGTGTTAGTCATTTGGAGCCATATCATTAAGAAACAAATAATCCTAACCTCAAAAGCTCTTAGGAAAACTGTTATTACTGAAAAGCACGGTCCTTGATCATAAAATTACAGAATTTTAAAAATCTAAACAACCTTGGAAGCCTAATGGTCCAATTTTTCAGTTTTACAAGTGAAGAAATAATTGCCCAGAGAGGTTAAGGGACTTGTTAATGGTCACACAGCTAATTAATGATTTAACTTAAATTAGAACTAGAGTTTTGATTCTAAATTTAGAACTCTTTCCATTATTCCATGTCCATTATTTTATCCTTCTCCATAACAATGGAACACAGGAAATACTCATTTAATTAAAACACTACACCTGTGAGAGTGTTAAGATTCTGGAATCAGTAAAGTATGTAGTTCTAGATATTTATAAAGACTATTTTGAATCATCATGACAAAGGTTAACTTAGGTTTAAATGTACTCAGAGAACATAACTTTAGAAGCGATGCCAAAAAAACAAATCTCAAATAATTAAAAAATTAATATATGTGGAAATTCTCCTTTATATGTGGGAAAATGAGGTATCACTGTCTATTAGCATAAGATGAAAAGTTTGCCATTGCACTTGATAAGTTTAGACAGGTTCACAAATTCTGCTCAGTTTCAGGGCAGCCTAAGAATTACCTAGGCCTTGACTGGCCCTAAGTACTTTTTTAATTGCTGGATGCCCCATATTCATTCAATTGCCTTATCCAAGTGAAAAACAAAAGCCACCCTGGGTCCTACCTGTCCCTTTCTCTTTTCTATCATTAGCAACGTCTTTTGCTCCTTTTCTGAATTAATTAGGAAATAAAAATAGAAACCCTGACATGTTTATAAAGATTCCGAGAGCTGGTTAAACATGAAAGAACAGAGGTTGGGAACACAGAGGTGACACATTTTATTTCTATGATGACAAGTTAGAGTCCTCCTGCCAGCTGGCCCTTGCAGAGCCAGAAGCATGCACCTGTCTACAGAGAAGTCAGGGAGGAAGGGGGAGCTGAAAAAGCCTCTGGGGCCCCTTGGCCTTCCAAGCCATGCAAATGAGTTCTAATTGCTCAGGGTCATTGAACAAGGTTCAATGTGGAGAGGTTCCTGACAGCTGCTGGCTGAGGGGGAGGCAGGGAGACCACTTCTGCCAGCCTGACCACAACGGTGGTCCTGTTTCTGCTTACAGCCCCTCAGGAGCCAGCGCTGGCATGGAGAGTTCACCTCTTCCCACCTTCTGCCATACAGGAAAAGGGGCAAGGGGTGGATGTCTTGAGTGTCCCCAGGATACACTTCTAGTTTGACAGTCCTGCCAAAGGAAATGAGAAGCGATAAGCGATCGAGGCCCGGATTAGATCAGCCACCTTGGGAAAGGTGCTGAGCCAGAGACATTTCACTGAAATAAGGAGAAACCTGGGAATAGATTTCTGGCAAGCAATCCCGAAGTAGATATGGTCTGAATTGGAAATAGATTTCATGGGCAGATAAAGTCTAATAAATGGCAGGTCACTCAAAAATCATATATCATCAAGTCTCATACAGTGTGAAGTTTGTTATCAATAATTTAACACGAGAAGGGCCTAGCCCTTAGCAAATATTTAATTTCAAAACACACCTACTGATTTACTCAGATACAGCCTACATTGTATATTAATATATTGCAAGAAGCCACATGCCAATAAAGCTGCACTTAGAGAACTAGCTGCACTCTTTGCTTTCCAAATATTCTGTAACAGAGGGGACTGGCCCTCCGTGCACAGAGCTAGTCCACTAGAAATCGACCAATTGCACTGGAGAAGAAAGTCTGCATACAGGCGCAACCTGAGCCCCAGTCCCAGGACAAGCAATGTGCCAAATGCCCTTTGTACAAGTACTGGGGACAAGAATTAGGTCTCCAACAGACTATGCATACTGGACTTGAAGGCTACAGGAAAGGAGGGGCAGCTGATTAGAGCGAATCTTTAATACCAAGAAGGAATAATTTCTTAAGATATTAGGAAGCAAAGGGAATTATCTCCACAGACGCTGTCTGTAATTAGTGTTAGTCTGTCTGAGCCAGTCTTCCTTCAGCTCCCACTCAATCATTCCGTCTACTCCAAAGCAGACCCTCTCCTCTTCTTGGCCGAAAAGTGTCACCCCAGGCAGCAGGCAGTGACAAGAAAGGTTTTAGAGAATCGATATTTTCTAAGACAATGATAGTTCATTTAACTAAGTGAAAAAAGTAGGCATGCCCTCGGTACGGACATATTAGTTCTATGGTAGACACTTCCCAAGTAAGGCTTTGGGCCTTTGGGCGGATGATAAAGACCTGGCAGGGAGATGTTTGCTGGCTAACAGGAAGAGAGCAGAGCGCGCGAACCAACAGGTGCCTCGAATCATCTTCCCGGGTGAAAAGGGAGGGGATAACTGAACTCAGCTTGAGGGAGACTGACGCCAGCCCAACTCTGCTACCCCTAGCTATTGCCCCGGACGACTCCACCGTCTCAAAGGGCCCTTCCAATCTAGGGTGCTAGAACAGAAGACTTACCAGGTCTCAGCAGAGGGACTTCCTACCAACCTCCACCCCCACACTGGCATCTCCACGGGAGGCTTCTCTGGTCATCACACAGACAGAGACAGGAACAAGACAAGAGGACGGGGCCAACTGTCGGGAAAACCTGGCTCTTCACCTCTGTGGGCTTATTTCTAGACGCAAAGACTCCAAGGCTCTCCCAGCTCTCAAAGTCTCTGTCCAAAGAAACTCTGAGTCGCTTTTACAGCTAAAAAGCTGTGTTTATATGCTGTGCTGTTTATAAATAACGCAGCTCCTCCTTCATAAACTGCCATCACCCTTCCTCCTTTACCTTCCCTGATAAAACCCCCACCTTTCTGCCAGCCCACCAAGGGGACCCTTAGGAAATACTGACTCCAGAAGGTCATAGTTAAAATCACTTTATGATGACCTTAAATGACCTTTGCCATCTGGATAGGGTGTGCTGGAGAGCTGGTACCCAACCACGTGACACTTCAGATTCATGATGAAGACAGCACGAAGGGGACTGGCTGGAGTAGAGGCCCGGGGGAAGAGGGGTGAACACTAGATTAAAGATGGGTAGGGGGGCTGGACAAGCTGCCCACTCCCCACTTTTGCTAAAGGCAGGTCCTTTCCAATGCTGGTGAATTCTCTGCAAAACAAAAGCCCAGTCTGCAACTCGTTATAGCCAAACACAAAGCACAGTTCCAGAGCACACAAACCACAAAGTATGTAAAAGTCAGCATTTTGGAACCAAAAGCAACTGCCACGCTCAGGCCCCTGGGGGCTGCTGAGGGATAGCTCCTCTCGTGACATCTACCGATTCAAAATCCAACCCATACCCCTAAGTCAGACGATACTGATGTTGTTTAACAATTGTTTCTTCTTTATCCACGTATGCTTTTGTCTACTTCTGGAAGCACTGGGCAATGTCATGGCCACGTGATCAGCTGGTCAGAGAAATAATGCTCACAACGCTTGAACGGGGCTCCCGGCTGCCCTCCCGCCTTCACTGCCATGTTTGTGAAACTCTTTACTCAGTAGAACTGGGACTGGGTACTGACATGTTTAACCACCACACGCCTGGCTCTGAAGTCAGGGTGGGTGGGAGAAGAAGAATCAGGACTTCGATTTTTGCACTAGATCTCACGGAAGCAAATTCCACGCCTGACACCGTAAGCGACTTGTTTTCAGCCTGTTTCTGGCACCTCTGAGGGCTCCCAAGTTAATTTTCCAGAGACTCCCATTTTAGGCAACTCTGGGAGCCCCCGGAGGGAAAAACATTAGAAGTATCAAAACAGCCACGTGCTCCAGCATTTGGCACTTTGTAGAACAATTTAAATTTAGTGCATTTAGACCACTTTATATTAACTAATTTAGAAGATTTTGCTTTAGCAGACTTCGCTGGCTGCTTTTCACTGCCAAACCAAATACTCCACTTTAAAATACATCCCTGCGTACTCAATGTGATTTCTCCTTTTAGGCTAGGAATGTAATGTTGACATAAATGTCAAATAAAATTAATGAGAGAATGGGCCCTCAAATGGTATTCCTGCGAAGGGAATTTGTTAGACTGGGACCTTTGAGCCCAAATGTATATATAATTATATAACACTCATAGGAGGAAAGAATCTGAATGTTAAGCTTTAGCAAATTTATCACCTGTGTCAGAAATGCTGTTACCTACAAAAAACAGGTTGCAAGTAAATTAAGATGAAAATACCATCAGATTAGAAGTCTGTCACAGCAAGCTAGTGCAGAATTAGAAGGGTGGCCCATCTGCTGAGTATTGAATCCTTCCCTTATCTATACAGAATTCAGATCAGATGTCTGCTGCTAAGCCTGCACACTTCTGCTGTTGGCTTTGCAAATGGACCTCCTCTGCCCAGCCCAGCTCCTTCCCTTCCCCACCCCACCCCTCCCAACAGGCCACTTAGGAGAGTAAAAATGGCAGTTAGAGCAATAACAGGTATTTTCACTCAATAGTCAAGGCACCAGACACCAGCAGAGTGGGCGCCCCCATCCATGTGCTGATAAAACTACTTTGTCTTTTATTTGCAGTCTCAAAAGTCTTCCCCAAGTATAGGAGAATCACGGAAAATCACTCTAATCATTGAAAAGAGCCCTGTGCTGAGTAAAGCAGCAAGTCTTCCCTTGTCAGAGTAAAAGCTTGGAGTAAAAAATGTCTTGTAAACACAGGGAAACCTACATTTACCTCCTTGCTGAGGAAAATGGCTTACAGGAGTCACATGCAGCCACACCAGCATTTATGCAGAGGACCTGCAAAGATCTGGGGTGTGAGTGGATGCCTGAAGGGGAGGAGTCGCCAAGAAAACAGTTATTGTGTTTTAGTTTTCACACTTCAGAGTTGAATCCGTTCCTTTTTCAGACACTGATCTCAGATACAATCCATACTTTTGAAAATCCATGATACATTCCCTAAATAAAATCATATGGATAAGTTTCTATTTCTTTCCTGTTACCCATATACCTCCCTCTCCTGGAAGGAAAAACCCAGGAGCGGTTCTTCCAATGGCAAAATCATGGAAGGACTAAGTGAAATCCACGAATTCCTTCTGATGCTCACACATCTTTTTTTTTGAGACAAAGTCTCACTATGTCGCTCTCAGTAGAGTGCTGTGATGTCACAGCTCGCAGCAACCTCCAAATCTTGGGCTTAAGCGATTCTCTTGCCTCAGCCTCTCAAGTAGTTGGGACTATAGGCGCCCACCACAATGCCCAGCTATATTTTTGTTGCAGTTGTCATTATTGTTTAGCTGGCCCAGGCTGGGTTTGAACCCGTCAGCCTCGGTGTACATGACTGGTGCCATAACCACTGTGCTACGGGCGCCAAGCAACACACATCTTTACAAAGACCACAAAATCCATATATTTGGGGGCAGCCACAGAGACTTTCTAAGTAAGTTTTTGTGAGAGAAAGATAAAAACTAACTACCAATGCAGACAATTCATACTTCTTCTGTTTACTATGAAGTAGTAATCCTTACCCTGGATAATTTGGAATGTCTGCCTAGGACCCAGGGAACATTATCCATTTTCTTCATCTTTGGGCTATCAGTTCATAATGAACAAATATGGAAATTTTTCTGAGGGGGAAATTCAACTACCAAAATAACTCCTTCATAATTCATACGTGCAATCACAACGGTGATTAATAAAAACCTGAAACAGTTCCTAAAAGCCTAAAGCATTAATTACTCTGTTAGATGTCAGGACTCTATGAAAACCTATGACAGCAGGTTACTCAGGCAAATTAAATCATATGAACTTATGGTGGAAAAAGAGAAATCTTCCCTTGGTAGATTTGCAGTCTGGTATAATGTATGCTTTTGAAGAGAGGTGACCAACTCACAGCTCTGCAGGGCTCTATATTTCAACCTTGAAAGGCATATGAAAGGGGAAAAATGCCATTGCAAATTGACTTTATGCTGGGATGAAAGGTAATATTCTCTCCTTTGAAAGATCTACAATGAATGAGTAATGCTATTTCCATTAAAGGGAAGACTAACGCTCGTTGAGTATCTACCGTGTGTCCATCGTGAATGACGTGATTCTTTTCTCGTCTTCTGTGACATCAGATGACCAATTCTCCTCCAACTTCAGTGAGAGCTCCTTGTCAATTATTCTTCCGAGCTCATCGTGCATGGTCCAATCCCTAAATTTTAGTGCTCAGGACTATGTCTGGGGCCCTTCTCTCTTCTCTGCCCCTTCTCTCTGGATGATCTTACCAAACATCATAGCTATAGCTGCCACCTACATGCTATGACTCAAATTCCATGACCCTCCCCCTGAGCTCCAGATGGAAATATCCAGTTGCCCCCCTGACTTTCGCAACAGGTCTCTCCAATTCAAGCTGCCCAACACAGGATTCTCAATCGCGATTTCTCCACCCCAAATCTGCTCACCCCAGGGCTTTCCAGTCTCAGGAAATGACACCACCTTCCAAACTCCTAAAATAATCCTCCATTTCTCCCTTTCTCTCACCCCCTCCTTCCCATCCATCAGCATGTTCTGTTGGCTGTACTACCAAAACGCATCCTGAATCCTTCTACTTCTCACCATCCCACATCACCACTCTAGCCGGAAGCTCCCCTCTGCGCTCCCCTCTTCTGTCCCAGACACTGTCATACCTCTTAACTGGTCTCTGTGCCGCCATCCTTCACGCTGTACCCAAAATGTTCTCCTAAAAATGTAAAACTGACTCAGTGACTTATTTGCTTAAAGCCTCTTGCAATTTCCCATTATCCCTAAAATAAAAATTGCCCTTCCCTTGCCTATGAGACCCGAGGTGATGGGGCCCCGTCATGCCACAGCTCAGCAACTACAGACACATTGGTCCTTCTTCCTGTTCTCAAACATGCGAGCTGGTCCCACCTCACAGCCTTTGTATGTATCACGCCCTTTGGCTGGTCCCTTCTAGCCAGAGAACCTTCTCTGTCTACCCTTATCAAGGTGATCTCACTGCCATTCTTTATCATTCTTTACCCTATATGATTATTTCATACTCTTTTTTTTTTAGCTGTTTATTTCCTTGTCTCTTCAAACAAATGACGGCAGGAACCAGAACCATCTTCCTGCTACGGAGTAGATACCCAATATTTCAAAAAATTTCAAAAATATTTCATATGTTTTTCTGAACTTTATGAGATAGATTATTCCTAGCCTGAAGAGGAAAAATTAAGGTTTTCGGGGCTAAGTACAAAGTCATCAGGTAACTGGAAGCAAAATCAGAATTTAAATCTGAATCTATTTGACTCCAACATCCATCTTTTCCAACAACAGATTGATATTTCTATCCAAGTCTAGAAAATCAATCACGTATAATAACTCTGCTCCTAAGATTTTTCCAGAAACAAATTGCCTTAGGGAACTTGCATTAGGCTCAGTATTTCTTCCTTAACCACAGTTTTCTCATCTGTAAGATGGGTGAACAAACTGAGTTTCCAAAAGAGATGTCAAGAGAAATAATTTCAAAATACAGACTGTTTTGTAAACTCTCAGAGGATGGTTTTTGAGGGCCATGATGTTGAGTAGTTTTAACCAAAGCCTGTCTTGTGCTCAAAGGAAGTCACAGGCAGGGCTCTTAGTCAAAAGCAGTAATCCTATAAACACAGCTGAGAGTTAAGGACCCCATAACTTATGCCAAGCAAATAATGGCCTCACATTCCCCAAACTCCTAAAAAGAGATATGATCTCATCCTACTGGAAAATTTTAGGCAAAGGAAGGAAACAGGTGATTTCTAGATGGCCCCTCACTCTCATACCAATTCCTACCAGTGGGGTTCTTTGTACTAATAAACACCTAATCCCCCTCCAGAATGGAGCCATCTCTCCTTCAGTATGTGTTCCCTAAGGATCTTAACCTGGTTTTATTTCTGGTGGGAATATATTTGCTCCATAATTGATGCAAGTTGAGTGCAAGGGACATAACATTACTATGTTTCTTCTAAATCAAATTAAATCTGGATTCCAAGGTCTCACTTAATGGAAATTTAATTTCAATTATATTTTTAGGAACCTTTCCTCCTTTCTAGGATCAGAGGAACATCTTGGGGGCTTACATGGTACCTACAGAATAGGAGAAGGTGTTTGAACTTCCATTCCCAGGACCACCTGCACCGTATCCATCATTCAACCCTTACCCCCACACCTGCTTTTACCCTTCAAACCAAGTGGGGCACAGGAGTCCATGGTGCTTGGTATTAAATCATTCCAGCATCCACACGCCACTCCATCACAGAGTTTGGCACATTGTTGTATACTATAGGACACTAGACATGGGTCTCTGCCATTCCAGGGATTCCCTCTGGCAGGGTCAGAGAAGCCCAACAGCAACTCACAATCTCCCATCTTTCACACTGAGCCATTTTCATATCCTCAGTTCCTCCATCTGCCTTTCTCACATCCTAGACTGTCAAGTAGCTGCCTAATGAAAGTCTGAGTTAGGGTTCACTTCTGTTTTACTTTAATAATTTTGACAAATCTCACACCTCCAAAGGTCTCCTTTCCTTGGGAAATATCTAAATCATTATCCTCCACCCTTGCTCTCTTCCCAAGCACGTCTCAGTGTTTTCAACTGCCCGCTACCTGTCTCTAAGATGCAACACATTGGACCCCCCAAACTCATACCCAAAATGAAACTCATCACTTACTTCCCAGTCCCTTCTCTCATACTGTCAATTTCTATTACTAGCCATGCATACTGAATGGCACACAATTGGCATGCAATAAGTAAATTTTAAGTTAGTGTATGAATAAATGGGGGACCATCTAGAGAATTTAAATACCTTAGTCTAACCACAAAGACCTCAGTTGACTCAACTTTTTAAAAATACCTTTGTTACAGTATTACTGACATATTTAAAGAGTGCAATAAGTTTTTTTTTTTTTAGGTATGAGGCTGATGCCAGTTAAGTTTTTATTATATTTAAGGGAAAAAATGATGTAATTGGAAACAAAGATAAGTCATTCTAAATGAATTAGAGTTTTAAGCCCCTACAGTTCTTTAATGGCAGCACTTGGATCCACCACCCAGGCCAGCTTTAACCCAACCAAGATGCTGGAAAGCAGAGCACATGGTTGTGCCCATCAAGCCAATGAGGGCGATGAAGTCCAGGGCTCCTCGCTTGCCGGGTTCTCCCGTGTAAAAGCCATGAGCATAAAGAACTCTTCCAACAATCCAGGCCAAGCCCAAGCCAGAAGCTACACGCAGGTGGTAAACACCTCCAACAGCTAGAAAAACTGCAAAGGGTGGATACACTTCCAACATGTTCTGATGGGCTCTCCGAATGCAGTTGAAGAGGTGACCATTTTCAGGGTCCGTGCTGTACTTAGTCAGATACTCCACCTTGTACTTCTTGCAGGCCTTCACAACATTGATGCCCAGGTAACCTACCATGACAAAGCGGCCACACCAGTTAGAAGCACGAAGCCGTATTCCTCAGAGAGGACGGCTATCTTGGCTCTGGATCATTTTCGCGCTGCTGGTGCTGGTGGTGCCAGAGTGCAATAAGTTTTAACATATATATGCGAAACCATCATAATCATCACCTCAAAACTTTCTTCATGCCCCTTTTAACCCTGCCCCCAACTCTTCAGGCAATTACTCATCAGCTTTCTGTACTTATAGATTACTTTGCATTTTCTAGAATTATATATATGTGAAATCATACAATATACACACTTCTCTGGCTTCTTTCACTCAACACAATTATATATCATTTTCTCTTTCATTTTTATTGATGACTGGTGTTGCAATGTATGGATATACCACCATTTGATTTTTCTGTTCACCTGTTGATGAACATTTCCAGTTTGGGGTTATTATAAAGATACCATAAAGATTTTACACACAAGTCTATGTGTGAATGCATGCTTTCTCTTAGACTGCAATTCTCTAGGATTGGACTGCCTAAATCGTATAGTAGGTGTGTGTTTACTTATTTAAGAAATTGCCAAGCTATTTTGAAAGTGGTTGTTATGGTTTAAATGATCTGGTCCCGCAGAACTGATGGGTTGGAAACTTAATCCCCAGTGCATCACATTGGAAGGTGGGGCTTTGTGGGAAGTGTTTAGTTCATGAGGGCAGAGACCACTATCAAAAGGGCTTTCCGGAGTGAGTTCTCTCTCTTTTGCTCTTTTGCCATGTAGGACATATAGGACATGGCATTCATCCCTTTTTGCCCTTCTGTTTCCACTATGTAAGGACACAGCAAGACGGCCCTCACCAGACCAAATGCTGGCATCTCAATCTTGGTCTTCCCAGGCTGTAAGAACTGTGAGATAATACACTTCTGGTTTTTTTTATAATTTACCTAGTTCCAGGGATTCTATTATAGCAACACAAAACACACTAACAAGACAGTGGTTATAAAACTTTACATTCCCAGAGCAGTGAGAGTTTCAGTGTCTTTACATCCTCATCAGCACTTACTATGATTAGTCTTTTTAATTTTATCCATTCTAATAGGTGGTATGGTATCAGATGTTAATTTCATTTCATTTCCCTAATTACTAATATCAGTGAGCATATTTTTTCAAACGTTCAAAAAAGGAAGAAGGGCAGAGCAGTTCAGTGATTATGGAGGTGGGCATCAATCAACGAGTGCTTCCTAACCCTCATGCTTGACCCTGTAAGTAACCTAAAGATGTGCAGGCCATCATTTCCATCCTCCAAGAGTTAACGTAAGTTCTCAAGACAATGAGAAGAGGACAAAAGTTGAAAGGATATCAAGCAATTTCTGGAACACTGAGGGTATATGGAGGGGTGACAGCTGAACTTGGACATAGGAAGAAAGCAAACACTTCAGTTCCAGCAGAGGATCAGAAGCAGGTATGTTAGCCCTGTGGAATCCTGGAAAGGCTCAAGTGTTAGAGGCATCAGACAGAAAGTGGGGATGGTAGAAGGTGGGAATGAGGTGGGGGAAGTTACTTAGACTTGTTGGGGGTTGAGAAAACAATACCCAGGGCGGCACCTGTGGCTCAGCAAGTAGGGCGCCGGCCCCATGTACCGAAGGTGGTGGGTTCAAATCCGGCCTTGGCTGAACTGCAAAACAAAAAAATAGCCGGGCGTTGTGGCAGGCACCTGTAGTTCCAGCTACTCAGGAGGCTGAGGCAAGAGAATCGCCTAAGCCCAGGAGCTGGAAGTTGCTGTGAGCTGTGTGACGCCACGGCACTCTACCAAGGGCAATAAAGTGAGACTCTGTCTCTACAAAAAAAGAGAGAAAACAATACCCAAAAGTGAAGGCCTTAGAAGCAAAGTCTCTCTCTGATCTTCCTCTGCCCTCTGGTCTCTCACCCCTCATTCTCCTCCAATCAAGCCATGGAAACTAGAATTGCTCTTCCCCAAGACCGGTCATAGAAACCAGAACCCCTCTCCTCATAAATCAGCCATAAAGCCTAGAATATTACTCAACCTTCCTCCACCTTTTTGTATAAGGGCTGGACATAAGATACTCTCTCACCTACCTCGTCTGATACAAGGTCATAAGACCCTCATTCCAGAAAAAGTCCTGCCCACACCTCGGTGAAATAACAAAACACGGAGAGACTAAAAAGAATCAGAACAGACAAGCCTTCCTGGGGTCCCCCCACCCAGCCACCCCCACAATCCACCACTCAGTTTATTATACAGTAGAACCTTCAAAGTTGACCACCTCCCTATACTGACCACCTCCTGAAGTTGACCTAATTTTCATAGACTGGACATGCACCACATGTACACATCAGCACAGCAGGCCTAGTTCCTTATGTTGACCACCTCTGTGTGTTGATCAGTTGGTTACAGTCCCTTGGGTGGTCAACTTACAGAGGTTCTACTGTATTAGATCATTCCTTTTGTCCAATCAAAAGCCTGTTCATTCTTCATCGAGCCTTAGCATAAAAAAGGATAGTCTTTCCTACATCTTTGGATTTTCAATCCAGTTTCTTGTGTCACATAAAATGATGATTAAATAAATTTGTTACAGTTTTCTCTTATGAACCTATCTTTTGTCATAGGGGTGTTGGCTATGACCCTCACAATGGGAAGGAAAGGGATCACCCCTTTCTCTACTCCTATAGACTGTACAAGGAAAAGTCAGACCCTCTTGTTCTCACCCCTTCCAGGCATAATCAGGCAATTCTCCCTTCCATTCCCCCACAGGAGTCAGGAGTAATACTGGAGATATTAAAAGGAGAAGCTCAGGCCTGGGAACCACAGCTCAGAAGAGAACAGAGGTAAGATACCCCAACTAGAGACAGAGGCAAAAGCTCAGTTCCATGTAGTGAACAGTGAAGGCCTGTGCCCCCTTGGCCATGTGGTTCTCAGAACACGGCTCCCAGGCTTATACTCTCAGTTCTTCACACCCGAGATTAACAGATCCTTCTCTGATGAGATAGAATGGCCCCAGAGGAAAACTTCCCAAGAGATACCGAAATTTGAGGGAACTGGCTTAACCACTCAACCCCTCCACAGGGAACTCCCCAGTTCATGGAAGCACAAGCTTCCAGTGAGCTTTTCTGAGACTCTGAGCCTTCAAAGGCTCATTTCAATATGTAAAAACACCCAAGGATCACCAGGAATTTGAGGAAAATCTTATACTGTGTAAGTCACAAGAAAAACCAGGAGGAAAATGAGATAATGCAGGAAACAAAAGAAAATATCAGGAATTCAGATTGATATTTCCTATAGGAAAAGAAAGGTACTACTTTTGTTAAAAGAACCAGAAGTTGTAAAAAGAAACATTCAGGATAAAATTTTAAAGTTTTTGGAAGTAAAAATTATGAAAGAAAAAACTCTCAAAAGAGAATTTGGAAAATGGGAGGAAACCATCCAAAAACTAAGACAATTAAGACAATGAGATGATTAAGAAAAGAAAAATAAATAAATAAGAAAACAAAAGGATCCACCCAATGTTCAACTAATAGAATTCTAAGTGTTCAGAGAAAATGGCAAGAAGAAAATGATTAAAAATAAGCAAATATGTTAGGCTGCACCTGTGGCTCAGTGAGTAGGGCACCAGCCCCATATACTGAGGGTGGCAGGTTCAAACCCAGCCCCAGACAAACTGCAACAAAAAAAATAGCCAGGTGTTGTGGCAGATGCCTACAGTCCCAGCTACTCGGGAGGCTGAGGTAAGAGAATCGCCTAAGCCCAAGAGCTGGAGATTGCTGTGAGCTGTAACGCCACGGCACTCTACCAAGGGCGACAAAGTAAGACTCTGTCTCTAAAAAACAACAATAATAAAATAAATAAATAAAATAAGCAAATATAGGCAGGCATTGTGGTGGGCACTTGTAATCTCAGCTACTCGGGAGGCTGATCACTTGAGCCCAGGAGTTTGACGTTGCTATGAGCAATGATACCACAGCACTCTACCCAGGGCAACTGAGTGAGACTCTATCTCAAAGACAAAACAAAACACACAAACAAAAAAAACAAGCAAATAAACAAACAAAACTACAAAATCCACAAGAACAGGAGCATAAATCTTCTGATTGAGATATCTGATGAAATCCACAGCAGAATGATATATAAAGACACAACAAAGGCATAGTATCATAAAATTTCACACCAGGGATAAAATTAAAATTCTAAAAACTTCCAGTGAGAAAAAAATCTGTTCACATAGAAAAGATGAACTACCAAAATGGCATATGGCTTCTCAACAGCAGCAACAGAAACTACAAGTCCCTTGAGTATTGTCTTTGAAATATTGAGGAAAAATGATCTTCCAGCTATAATGACATACCTAACCCAACAATTGACCAAGGGGGGACAAGTATCAAAGTCAAAAATCTATCTCTTCTGCTTACCTGGTAAACTATGAGAAGGGATGGTCTACCAAAACACCAAAAGCAGCAAATCTAAAAAGAACACATGGGATCCAGAAAATGGGAACAAGACGGAAAACAGGTGAATAAAGAACTGCCCCACAAAAGCTGTGTCAGAATGGGCTTATAGAGCAACCAGGCCAATTAGAACAGGAAAAACAAAATGGAAGCGCATTATCTGAAATGTTGGGCAAAAGCAAAACTGGATTGGGCGTCTGCTAGAAGGCAAGGGAAGAAAAGCAAGGAAGAAAGGCAGGTAGGGAGAGAGAGAGGGAAAGAAAAAGGGGCATGTTTATACACAGGTCACTAAGAAGTTTTGAGACAGGCTGTGTTATGGTCTATTATTTCACTTCCAAGAAACACAGTCGACAGCATCCTTTCTGATTCACCCGTGCGAGTTTTAACTTGCTCGGCTTATGAGTGTTGCTGGGAGGGGTTCATTTGTTTCCATCTATACATCTTTTTTTAATTTTTGAGCATCTCAAAACTTTCTTATGACCCACTATACAGGCACACATATACAAATCAAAAAAAGAAAAGGTTTATTAATAGAAAAAAACTAAAAGTTGCACCAGAAAGGATCTGTAGTCATAGCATAGCATTTATCTCATGGATGAATAGCGTTCACGTTATATAAACTGCCAATTCAACAGAAACAAAGGGGAAAAGGTCTAAATCTTAGAATGGTAAGTCAATAGATAATTTTAAATAGATTAAACATCCAGAAAATAGTCTAAGAGGTGCTTTTGAAGTAGTTAAAATGTATACATATAGCATAAAGTGCACAAAGCAAAATGTATAATTCAATGACTTATTAGAAAGCAAACATCCATGTAGTCATTACCCAAGTCAAAAAGGAGAACAAACATTGCCAGCACTCATGAAACCCTCGTCATTCCCTCTCTTAATTAGCATCCCTGTTCTCCCCCACAACTATTACCTTAACTTTTACAGTAATCACTTTCTTTATAGTTTTACTACCTAAGCATGTGTGGCTACAGACTATAATTTCATTGGGCTTGTTTCCTGAGCTTTATATAAATGGAATTCAAGTGTGTGGGGGAAGGGCTTCTTCCCCACACTAATGTTAATGACACTTACCCAGGTTGGGTAGCTATACTTTATTTTTATAGGCATGTCTTTTTTCATTTATATAAATATGTAAGTATACCACAGATATATGTCTGTACATGAGCCCACACATGTACAAGCATGCACATTATACTATACTGATGCACACACGACAGTCTTCAGCTGTGAATAATGCTGCTACAGACATTTCTATCCATACTTTTGAGTATATACAGATTCACCTTTCCCTGTGTCTACACATCAGGAAAGAATTGCTGGCTCACAGAATGCACATATACTCAATTTTATTAGATAATGCTAATTCGTTTTCTATAATGGCCACAGCAATATATAATCTTGCCCACCAGTGTATAAGAATTCTCATTTCTACAAATCCTCACCAACTCTTGGTATTGTAAGGGGCTTTAAATTTTAGACATCATAGTGGACATTCAGTCACAGTTCATGCGGTTTCCAATTTATATTTACCTAAAGATTTACGAAGAAATCACTTCTCACGTGTTTATTTGACGATGGATATTATCTTCTGTCAAGTCCCTGTTTAAGCCTCTTACCCATTTTCCTGTTGAGCTATTTTTGTCTTTCTTTTATTGAGTTGTAGGAATTCTTTGTATATTCTTCATATGAGCCTTTTGTAAATTATAGATGCTGTATCTCTTAATTTGCTTTTCACTCTCTTAACAGTATGTTTTGATGAACAAAATTCTGTATTTCAATATAGTATGATTTCAACTGTCTTTTTCTTTATAATTGGTTCATTTGGGGCTTGTGTAGGACTTCTTCTCCCAACCAAAATCATAAGTTTATCATCCTATATTGTCTTTTGGATATTTTATTATGTTGTTTTTCACATGTAGAGCTAGAATTCACCTGAAATGTATTTTGGTATATAGTGTAAGCTTAGGGCCAAGTTTTATTATTTTCTATACTGATAGCCAATCATCCCAGTTTATCTTAAAAACCATCCTGTCCTTACCCCGTGCAGTGCTATTTTTCCCTTAATAGTGTGTTTGTATGTGCACAAATCTGTTTTTGGATTCTACTCTTTTTCACCAGTCTATTTACCCTTGCACCAAAGCTCTCCTGCCACAATTATTCCAGCATAACAATAAATCCTATATCTGATGGAACAAGTGCTCTTATCTTACTCGTCTTCAACAATATCTTTTCTGTTCTTGGCCCTCTTGGGATTTTGATTGGGATTGCATTGTCTCTACACATCACTTTGGGATGAATTGACATCTTTTAAAAATTGAGTCTTTGTTTTGTGAACATGATATATCCTTTCATTTATTTAGGACTTTAATTTCTCTTAGTAATGCTTAATGGTTTTCAATACAGAGGTATTCACTCCTTTTGTTAGATTTATTCCTAGGTATTCTGTTCTTTTCATTCTAATGTAAATTAATTTTCTATTTATTAGTGATAAATAGAAATACACTTTATTTTTCATATTTACCTTGGATCCAACTAGCTTGCTAAATTCACTTTTTATTTCCAACAATTTAATTGAAATTTCTTTTGAATTTTCTGCATACATAGTAATTTGATCTTCCAATAGTTATAGTCTCATTTATTCTTTTCTAATCCCAGTTCTTTTATTTATCTTTCTTGCCTCATTACACTAGCTCAGATCTGCTATGCAATGGTAATAGAAGTGATAAAGAGATGGCAGATGTCTTTTCTTTTACTCAACGATTAAGTTTTACCATTTCACCCATTAAGTACAACTTTTTCTTCATTTTAATGGTATAGGCTATTTTTTTCTATATATCCTTTTTTAGAGTAAGACAATTTTCTTCTTAGTTTGCTAAGAGTTTTTTTCTTAAAAAGTTAAGAATAAATGTTGGATTACATCATATATATTTTCTACATTTATTGAGATGATTATATTGTTATTTCTTTATTGTCTTTATAAAGAAAGTTCTACCGACTAATTTCAAATATATAACCCTAACTTGTATACTTACCTTCTGGAAGGTAGCCCACTTGATCACTATGTTGAAATTTATTGCTGAATTCACAATGCTAGTATTTTGTTCAGGATTTCTGAATTTACATTCATGAATAAAACTGGCCTGAAATTTTCCTTACAACATTTTTGTTAGGCTTTAGTATTAAAATTCTGCTGGCTCACTGAAACAAGTTGGGACAGTGTTTCTTTTTTTTTTCTGTTCTCTGAAAGACTTTATGGAAAATGTATATTCTTTATTCCTTAAAGAATTGGTCACTTCAACAATAAAATTATCTGAGTCTGAAGTTTTCCTTCTAGGAAAGTTTTTAATTAGATATTCATATAAGTAAATACAGAGCTACTCGGACTGTCATTTTTCTTATAACAGTTTTGGTAAGAGGCATTTTAAAAATTTGCCCATCTTCTCTAAAATTTCAAATATATTGTCATAAGAGTTTTCATTATATTCCCTTACTGACTTTTACATATAGTTATACTGGCTCAGCGCCTGTGGCTCAACGGCCTAAGGCGCCAGCCACGTACACCTGAGCTGGCGGGTTTGAATCCAGCCCGGGCCCACCAAACAACAATGATGGCTGCAACCAAAAAATGGCCGGGCATTGTGACGGATGCCTGTAGTCCCAGCTACTTGGGAGGCAGAGACAGGAGACTCACTTGAGCCCAGGAATTGGAGATTGCTGTGAGCTGTGATGCCACAGCACTCTATCCAGGGTGA
>CAUYRH010171641.1:0-55117 GCA_963574655.1 Perodicticus potto | reverse complement strand
CCAGGAGTTGGAGGTTGCTGTGAGCTGTGACTCCATAGCACTCTACCGAGGGGACAAAGTGAGACTCTGTCTCAAAAAAAAAAAAAAAAATCAACCTGTCATGAACCGAGCCTCAAGCTGTAGCCCTGGGTGGAGTGCTGTGGCATCACAGCAACCTCCAACTCCTGGGCTCAAGCGATTCTCTTGCCTTAGCCTCCCAAGTAGCTGGGACTATAGGAGCCTGCCACAGTGCTGGGCTATGTTTTGGTTGTAGTTGTCATTGTTGTTTATCGGGCCTGGGCTGGATTCAATCCTGCCACCTCCGGTCTATGTGGCTGGCGCCTTAGCCACTAGAGCTATAGGCACCAAGCCGACAGGTTGATTTTAACATTACTGAGCTAGCAGGATTATTAGCTATTAACTCTTAGCTCTAATTTCCAGATGATCTGGTACAAAATCATGTTATGATGCCTTTGGCAAGTAACAAAACTCAACTAGAAATGGCTTTAATTTTAGAACTTAACTATTGTCCAGTAGCAAGAGGTCTTGAACTAGGTAGTTCTAAGGGTGATGCGGTGGCTAAATAACGTCATTGAAGATCGAGGCTCTTTGTATCTTTTTCTTCCTTTGTGATTAGTATATTGGCTTTCGATATTTAGTTCATTGCCTCATGTTTACAAGCCGGTTGCTGCAGCACCAGACATCATGCCTGTTTAAGGAAGGGGGAGAGAAGGAGCATATTTCCTTACAACCCCCTCCTAGCAGAGAGAAGCCTTTTCCAGAAGCTCACTTTGGAGACTGCTGTTTCAGTGTCATTGGCTCAGACTGATCTCCTGCTACTGCTAGTTGTGAAGGAAGCTGCGAAAGTGAAAGTCCAGCATTTTCCAGTGTCTGATGTAGGGTATGGCTTTTGCAAGGGTGGAAGAAGGTTGAGAGGATGCTCTGGGTAGGCAGTCTGCAGCTTATATCCTTGAACCAGATACTTGCACCAGCTGTCTGTGGCTTTGTCTCAATCTTTGTTGATTTGTTTTCTTTTCTTTTTAAAAAACTTTTGAGATAAGGCCTTCCTCTCTTGCCCCCGCTAGATTGCAATGGCATCCTCATAGCTCACTGCCGCCTCAGAGTCCTGGGCTCAAGTGATCCTGAGACTACCAGTGTGTCCCACTACATCTGGTTCATTTTTCTGTTTTGTAGAGATGGGGTTTCTCACTATGTCGGTCGGGTTGATTTTGAACTCCTTGGCTCAAACCTAGACCCTCATTCTCTCAAAGTGTTAGGATTATAGACATAAATCAACAAGACAAGTCAGCCTTGTTGATTTATTTTCAGCCTGATTCTAAAAGAATTGGGTGACTTACTAAATAAAGATAAAATTCTGTCAAGAGAAGAAAAATAAATTACATGTAGACTTGCAGGTGGCTCAAGTTCTTGCCATATTTCATATGTTGGAAATATTTGGCTCTAAGCCTCTTAATAGTCAAAAACAAAGAGAAAAACAAAGCTAAATATATTATATTCATCTGGCTAATGAAGAAAACACACTGGAATCCTAGACATTTCTTACCCTCTCTTTACCCGGTCAGAGTCTGCGTCTCTTCCCGTACCTGTCAGCTTGGATGTGACCAATTGCCGTCACCTGAGGTCTGAGCCAACTTGTCCTACATTGTTGTAATAACCAGCAACCCTTTTTCATTTTTAGTTTTTTAAAAGACAGAGTCTCACTGTTGCCTAGGGTGGATTAGAACTCCAGGGCTCCGGTGATCCTCTTGCCTCAGCCTCCCGAGTAACTACAGGCCTCGACCACTGTGTCCAGCTCCTGCCGCCCTCCGCGCTGCCCTGGAACTGAACTTCCCTGTGCTCCCTCCCCAGCAGACTCTCCCTCGGTGGAATCTCCACAGTGCTGCTGACTTCTGCTGTTCAGTTCTGTTAGAGAACAATAGTTGCTTATTTACCTATTTCTCCCCTCCCCAGTTAGATTCTTACCCTCTTGAGCCCTGGGACCTGGCTTGCCTAGGTCCTCAAAGAGGTATGGACCTGAACTTAAATGGTCAACTGTGGAATAGTTTAGGGGATTATCTAGAAAATTTAATCCTTCCTGCTGCTATTCAGCATGCTTCTGAGTCCTCTTTTGTTATCTTTAGATTTTTCTTCAGGGAATGCAAACTGTCACTTATTAATTCTTCGCCTTTTTCTTTGGAGAAAGTGGGGAAGAGTGTTTCTTTTTCTAATACACGTGGGTATCCATTTTGAAGAGTGTCTGTGGCATGGAAACATTTTTAAGGAGAGAATAAAGTGCTGGAGATGGGTGAGGGGAACAGAAGGGCTTGTTGAGAACGTGCACTTGTCCCTTTCCGGTCTCCTGTCAGTCCTCGGCGCCGTGTGAGGTGGGTTAACAGGTCCAAGGACAGAGGGGCCCAGAGTGTTTCTCCCTTTTCCTCCGCTTCTGTTACAGCCGTTTTCTGGTCCTAAGGATTTATTTCTTAATTAAAATATAGTGAGATTGTTGAAAGGCTTTCTTTATTTAGAAAGTAAAATGTGGCTCGGCGCCTATGGCTCAACGGGCTAAGGCGCCAGCCACGTGCACCTGAGCTGGTGGGTTCGAATCCAGCCCGGGCCCGCCAAACAACAATGACATCTGCAACCAAAAAATGGCCGGGCATTGTGGCGGGCGCCTGTAGTCCCAGCTACTTGGGACGTGGAGGCAGGAGACTCGCTGAGCCCAGGAATTGGAGGTTGCTGTGAGCTGTGATGCCACAGCACTCTCTCCAGGGTGACAGCTTGAGGCTCTTTCTAAAAAAAAAAAAAAAAAAAAAGAAAGTAAAATGTGTAAGTTGGAGGTAAAAATTACAGAGTAAAATTTTCTGTGGTGAATCTTATGTTAATACTGAACGTTTTACAGTTGATCTCCTTGAATTGGTGTTAATCGCTTTTCTAGCTTGTTCTTTTTTCGTATTTTGAAATTCAGGTTAGGAGAAGTACCTCTTGAGAGTTATTGTTTTAAGCAGAACAAAATGTGTTTTAATAAAAAAAAAAATTAAAATGCTTTTTTTGCTTTTTAAACCGAGGGTCTCGCTCTGTTGCCCAGGCTGAAGTGCAAAGGCCCAGTTCTCACTGCAGTCTCCAATTCCTAGGCTCAAGCGATCCTTCTGCCTCAGCCTCTAGAGTACCTGGCACTGCAAAGCATTTTCCACCACACCCAGTTAATTTTTTTTTTGTTATTTTTTGTAGAGTCAGAGTCTGGCTGTGTTGCTCAGGCTGGTCTCGAACTCCTGACCTCAAGAGATCCTCCTGCCTTGGCCTCCCAAAGCGCTGGGATTACAGGCATGAGCCACCACACTCAGCCCTTGAAATACACTTTAAATAGAAGTATTTTAACAATCATTGCCTGACAGTTTTGGATCTCAGCATCTTTTTTCTATAGTGTCCACTATTGTAGCACAACATCTACTATTTCAGGTTTAAATTAGAATTTCAGGTTTCAATTAATGAGTTATGTTCAGTCTTGGGAGGTAGGCTTGTAGTTTTGGAAACTTAACTGATATACTGAATAAAACAATAATATGAAAAAGACCCGTGCCGTCTCTAAATAGCATTACCTGTGGGTATGAGTTATTTTATTTTAGTTCTGTCTTTTGAGGATTTTTTCTTGTGAATATTTTTGCCGACCTATATCAGCAGGATCCGTAGCAACAGGGAGTGATCCGTTTGTGCCTGTCATGGACATTGCCAGTCTTCTGGGATCTTGGCTCTTGCTCTGATTGGGGAATTCTTACCTTAGCCGGCAGAGCTATTCAGACACGCCTATCTCAGACTGTGACTGTGGAGCCAGAGCCCAGGAGGCTGTTTGGACCAGAGGATGGGGGGTGGTGGCAGCTGTGCTGTTTCTGAGGCCAGATGCTGTGTGCTATTAGGCATTGTTATCGTTAGTTGATAAGCTTGGCTCTGTGGATTTCCTAGAGGTTCTGTGAATAGCCCCTACCCCCCGCTTTTTCTTTAAAAAAATCCCTTTTCTGTTTGAGTTAGTTAGAGGTGGTTTTGCGACGCTTGCAAGAATCCTGACACTTCAGCACGCAGATGTGTCATTGGTCAGGTGTGCGGTGGCCCTCGTGGCTGTCTGCGGACTCTGCTCAGAGGTGAGCTAGAGGCCTGAAGGGGACACAGGAGATACCAGCTGTGGATTGTGGGCACTGTCCTTGCTGGCGGCCAGGCAGGACTGAACCACACCCCAGCCTACCCCCTGGGGCTCAGGTGCTGCTCTTCACAGCTGCCTTTTCCTAATGACCTCTTTGTCTCCAAAACAGTGTTTTTCAACTTAAAAAAAAACTCATGGCACACTTGAACCTATAGTTAAACGCCTGCGAACACTTAAATTATGTTGATTAAAAAAAAGAAGAGTAAAAAATAGTACTATGCTTTGAACTTCTTTTGAAAATAATTTAATTAATTATTTTTAAAAATTTTCATGGTACACCTACAATCCTCTCAGGGCACACCGTTTGAAAATCACTACTGTGTTTTAAAAAGTTGTGATACTTGGGTGGTGCTTGTGGCTCAAAGGAGTAGGGTGCCGGCCCCGTATACTGGAGGTGGTGGGTTCAAACCTGGCCCCAGCCAAAAACTGCAAAAAAAAAAAAAAATAAATAATAAAATAAAATAAAAAAGAAAAGTTGTGATACTTAAGAGCTAGTTTATAACTTGAGCATTGTTTTGGCTTTACTTGGGAATATCAGCTGTAGAAACATTTATGGTTTTTTTTTTTTAGTGGAATGTTTATTTTATTTTGTTCAGCCCAAAATGAAATCTGATAGTCCTAATGGTTTTTTAGTCAACTTTGTTGATTTATAATTTACATTTTATAAATTTGTATTCCATGTTAAGTGTAGTTTGATGGAGTTTGTGTTCACTGGCGTAATTACTACTAAATTAAGAGAGAGGGCACTTTTGTGTCCCCGTGAAGTTCTCTTCCCAGAAGTTGTGCTTCTCCCGTGGCACCAGCACCATGATTTATCTTGTGACATATGTCATCTTAAACCTCCATATAGTCGATGATTTGTCATTTTGCTGTTCATGGAGATAGTACAGTTTGAAAAGGTATGATAAATCTCCTTTTTACTGAGTTATTAAATTTAAAGAAAAACTATCAGTGCTGTATAAATTATGAATCTGGTAATTAATACTTTGCCACATGGGCTTGTCTTGAGTTAGATGACACGTTCTTTTGAAAGCTTTCCCAGGGCAGGGCTTTTCTTGTTTTGTTTTTCCGTGGCCCACCACCAAGCAACACTAGGGTTTGTTCCCTGGATGTGATGTTGTCAGTAAAGTGTTGCCTGGGTCAGGTTGGGGGGCAGGAAAGCATAGTTGGTAGGTGTGGGCCTACAGTCAAAATACCTGGGTTCAGAATCCCATGCCATCTCCCAGCTGTGTAGGCGAGTCACTTAACTACTCTGTGCCCTTGAGTCCTGTGCATAAAAGCTACTACTGCAGGTATGGAGTTGAGTCACCAACTGTTTATTGAGCACCAGCTATGTACCAGGCACGTTCGTGAAGCCCTTATCCTAGGGCGGAAGGGGCTGATAACAAATCCACGCTGTAGCTTGTCAGACGTAGCAGGGCAGTCTGTAGGGAGAGCTCGAGCTGGGACGTGGTGGGCACAGGCACCCTGTGTATGCAGGTGGTCAGGGAAGGGCTCACTGTGAAGGTTCTAAGTGAAGACCGATGGGGCAGAAGGGCGGCAGAGAGGCCGGACAGTGTGCCTGGAGTGGAGCGGGGGTGGGTAGAAGGAAGACAGTCTGGGGCAGGATCAGAGGTGGGCCTGAGGGTTAAAGGGGCCGGAACACCAAGTGTTTTTGTCGCTAATGATGACTGTGTAGCAGCAAGGAATGATCAGGAGGAGAGAGGTTATAAGAAAAGAGCCCAGCGAGGCGTTTCCACACTCAGCGTCTCGCAGACATTTGGGGTCTCCCAGTGCCAGGCTCTGCTGTCACGGAGCAGCACAGGGGCCCTGTGCTGAGTGTGTGCCAGGAGGTTCAGTGGTGGAGGCAGAGAAGCCACAGATGCCTGGGGATGTGGCCCCTGGGGGCCATCAGTGAGACAGACTGCAGTGCGGGGTTAGCAGTGGTCCCGTGAGTTTGAAGTTTGGTGATGTGCCCTGTGCTCATGTGCAGGTGGGGCAGGGAGGTGCTTTTCAAGGAGCGGGACAGCGCGGGAGGGCGAGTGGGTGTTGGTGGGCTGGAGAGGAGGAGGGGCAGAGACCGAGCAGGAGCACCAGGGACAGTGAGTGGCAGGGACCTGGGGAGAGAAGTGAGGTGGGGTGCGGGGAGAAGGGAGGAGCAGGGAGAATCTTGGGTCTGTGTGAACTCATCTAATCCTCCCAACAACTGCTAGGTAGGTGAAGAACTGTTCTTAACCCTGTTTCACAGATGAGGAAGCCGAGCTGCAGGGAGGTTACCTGACCTTTTGAAGGTCACAAGCCTTAGTGGTGAATGCAGAGTCAGGCATTCCAACTCCAGGGTCTAGCCACTGCCGATGAAATAATTGTCAACATTTTAATGATGCTTTTCTTTGACCACTGATGGGAGCCCTGCAGGTGTATTGGAACCCCTCCTGTCCCCGGCTGTGAAGGATGAGGCAGAGCCGGTTGAGGTGCTTGTCTCGACTTTTGCTTTTTGGTTTTTCTTGGAATGGATCCCGGCAGGATCCGGATCCGGATTTCTGAAACCCCCTGGCGTTTCTACCGGTTTGCTCCCAGTGATAGTGGACATTTAAAAAAGGAATCTTTAAGTGGGCAACTGGAGAATTGTGGTAAAGAAAAATATTTCCTTACGTTTTCTTAACTCAGTAATGAAGTAGTTATTTTTTTGCCTTAGATTTTATTTTAATAGACATGTTTAAAAATACTTCAAAAATGCACTTTTTGTATTATACTTTTAATATGGGAGATATCTAAACACTTCAGGAAAACTAGAAAATGTAACGCTACTAACAAGTTTTTAGGTAACATTTTTGAAATTGTTTTTTTCTTTTTCCTGTAGTTTAGGGTATGTTCAGGTATTTTACCCGTTTAGTATCTTTCTACATGAATAATTCCCAAATTAGACCCCAGATTTCTGGTATGGCTATTCAGGTGGTAGGTTAAGGCTTGTTATCTTGTCCCTTCTGCCCTGTCTTGTCTTTTGCTGTTCTTGGTTTGGTCTGTCTCAGACTCTGCTATATTCTAGTAATAATAGGGATAAAAATAATTAACTTTGATTGGTGCAGGTACGGACCAGAACCATGCTAAGGGCTTCACATCCACCATTGTGTTTAATCTCCCAAGAGCCTTGTGAAGAGAGGCCTGTTGTTTTGGCTGTCCAGATGGGGATGTGGGGGCACCATGACATTGGGGTCACTTAGCTAGGACGAGCTGGAGCTGGGACTCCAAAACCTAGGGCTTTCTGTTGCCAGACCTGACATTCTTTAACATAAATTTGGGTTCTTGTAACATTGAGACTGAAGGATGTTTTTTAGTGTGAACTGCCCAGTGGCTCTGTGTTTGTTAGTGGGTAGCACAGACCATTCGTGCTCATCTTTAGTGGTCTTCAGTAGGGAGGTGGGACAAGGAGAATGAACCTAGGGCCCTTTGTACCTTTGCACATCGGAAGTGCAGCCAGACCGGCCCTGCGGTGACCGACTCCTTTGAGACAGCACGGGAGTGTGGCGAGTGACGGGGGCTAGGTGGCAGGGCGCCTCTCCTGGGTGGACGGCTGGTTCTCCCAGCCAGCCTGCTTGTGGGTCCTCTGAGAGTCAGAAGGAAAAAGGCTGCAGTGATAAGCTTGGGTGGCTTTGGATCTGTGTTCAATGAAAATGCTGAGTCACCTAGGTGACCTGCTTTCTTTATCAATTTTCTCTTTTCCTGGCTCCCCCTTTTGGCTTTTGTGCCATGTAAATAGCAGATATTTGTCCAGGAGGAGAATGAAGTTAACACCTTTCTCACCTGCTACTTTTGTTTCTTCTTAGTGGCCGGCAGGGCTAGAATCTTTTGTCTGTTTCTTGGCCTCTCCCCTACATGCCAATGGTAACTGCAGACGAGTTAGGTTCCTGTCCTGCAGTGCTTAGGTTTTTCCAGGAGCCCATCGAGTTGAGCGTGGGGGATAGAACTCTCCTGGTGGGTTGCACGTTAGAATCACCTGGGCTGCTTGAGAAAATTGTTGCCTGCTCTCATTTTTATTTAATTGGTCAGGATTGGGGCCCTGACATTGTTATTTTTCAAGCTCTCAAGGTGCAGCCAATGGCTTTGCATTTTAAATAATGTGACTGGTGAGCTGGGTTTGGTTTGGACTGTGTGGATGAGGGCTAAAGAGAGGTAGCAGGTCTTCCGCAGACCCTGCGGCGTGGGTGGTGCACAGACCATGCCTCCTCCGGTGACAGGACCCCCAAACTGGGTAGTGCTTCCTGCGCCAGGCCCTGGGCCTCCTTAGGGTCTGTATGAAGCAAGCTCTGATTTTACCTAAAGAAAAGTTCCTACTTGTATCACTGCAAGGCAAGTAGTGTGAAACTGACCCATATACCTAGCTTTTTGTCTTTCCTAGTTTTATGATATGGAAAACTCATTTCAAATCTTTGTATTTTAGTGATTTAGCTTCAAGTGTGAATATGTTTTGCTTTTACGTATGAAACTAAGACCTTTGCCATCTCATGTAGCTGATGACTTTCCAGTGGTACGCAAAGTTGTTAAGTGGTACTGTAGATCATTTAATACACTAATTTATGGTTTCAACAGAAAGTAGGTTTCGCTTTATGGTAGATTTTATATTTCAAGTCATTTTGAGGTTGAACACATTTTTAATGTAGCCTTTTTTCCTCCTTAAAATTGCATGTTGTACTTGTAAACTGTACTGGGATCTTTGAGCACATAGGGCTCCACGTAGGGCTCCACTGACTCACGATCTGACCTGCCTGCTGCTTCACGTTCTGGCTGCTGTGACCTGAGACCAAGCACGTCTAGCATCAGTGTTCAAGTCCTGCTTCCTAAAACCCAAACTCAACACGGCCTTAAACCCATGTGTATGTCTAGGCTTCCCTCAGCAGCCATCCAGCTTCCTGAACAAGTTGTCTTTGCCTGAAGTCCGTGTCCTCATCTGCTGCCCAATCCTCAGCCCACTTCTTTCTGGCCTCAGTTCTGTCACTGCGATCTTCCCTGAGGTCATGGAGCAACCTCCCTGTTGCTAAATCTAGAGAATATTTTTAAGGTGTTAGTCCTCCATTTACTGGTACAGGCCTCCTGCTAGGCTTTTTGAATGTCTCTTATCCAAAAATCTGAAATCCAGACTGCTCCAAAATCTGAAACTTTAAAGCCTCAGTGCATTACGAAAACAAGTGCTCATTAGAGCATTTCTGATTTTGGACTTTTGGATTAGAGATGCTCAGCCAGAAAATATAATGCAAATATTGCAAAATCCAAAAAAAATCTGAAATCTAAAACATTCTGGTCCCAAGCATTGGGGTAGGGTGGATTCACCTTGTACTGGTGTAGAAAGTTGGCTAAGGCAGTGGGAAGCCCTTTCTTCATGGAGCTTGGGCTCTAAGAAGTGTGCAAAGATGTAAATATATATATATAATACAATGCCAGGATCATGAAAGACCTTACATGACTCTGTTGATATAAAATGTCCACGATAGACCTATAGAAGACAGAAAATAGTGGTTGTCTGGGACTGAAGGGGTTGAGGGAAGAAATGGGATGATTAAAATGTTCTGTAATTGGTTTGTGGTGAATGTTGCACAACTCTGTGAATATACTAAAAAACATTGATTTGTACATGTTAACTGGTGATTTATATGGTATGTGAATTGTATTTCAACCAGATTGTTAAAAAACAGACTATCAGGAAGTGGTAAATGCTATGGACAAAATCTAAATGGTGTGGAGGATGGAGGCAGTGCTTTAGATAGATAACTACGTAATTCACAGCTGCGGGGCCTGCAGATATAGCAGAAGAGGACATAGTAAATGCAAAGGCCCCGGGGCAGGTATTCACTCAGTGTTCTAGGAAGCATGTGACTGGAATAGAGTGAGCAAAGATGCTGGGGTGGGAAGATTGAGGTCAGATCAAGTTGGGCCTTGTAAGGGCTTGTTGAGGACTTGAATTTTTTTTTTTTTTAATGCATTAAAAGACAAAATGCAGTAACACATCCAAAATCTCAGTGATGGAAGTTGGGAGTTGTTACGTGTCCTTTGCAGGTAGCTGTGGGTCTCTGCTCCACATAATTAACATTCTTATAGGTAGTCTTTGCGAAACCCGTAGGAAAGAGGGCTTCTCTTTCTAGAAGGAAGGAAACAGGCAAACCTAAACAATGGATCTCAACTACAGGACACCCTTGGCTTTTTAGTAACTTCTTTTCCGTATCACTTGGTACTAAAATTGACTTTGCTGGGCAGTGAGACCCATAGCTTGGAGCACCCTTAAGCATTCCCTGTTTAATCTCAGAGTGTATAACCCTGTACTGTGAGACCACGTTCTTGTTCTGTCCCAGAGTCGTTTAAAATGAGTGCTGCTTTTGATAACCTTTAATTTTGTCCAGTTTTATTTTGCTTTTTTGGCAAAACATGGTCATTATTTTGCCCTCTCCCTAACCCTTACAGGTCTATTTCATCATTTTCATTGTCATCACACAATATTATGGAGTATATAGTGCTGTATTTAAACCTTTTGTATCTGGGAACATTGCTTGCTGATTGGTGGCTGGAGTTTAGCTAATAATAAAATACTTTTATGAATCTTCAGTGACCAGATGAATGAAGTGTATTTTATTTATTTATTTTTTCTTTTTGAGACAGAGTCTCAACTTGTTGCCCTGGGTAGAGTGCTGTAGCATCCTAGCTCACAGCAACCTCCAACTCTTGGGCTGAAGTGATCTTGCCTCAGTTTTTATATTTTTAGTGGAGACAGGGGTGATGCTTTTGCTCAGTCTGATCTCCAACTCGTGAGCTCAAACTCTCCACCCACCTCAGCCTACCAGAATGCCAGGATTACAGGTGTAAGCCACCACACTCGGCCTGAATGAAGTGTATTTAAAATAGAAATGACGGCTTGGCGCCTGTGGCTCAACAGGCTAAGGCACCAGCCACGTATACCTGAGCTGGCGGGTTCGAATCCAGCCCGGGCCCACCAAACAATGACGGCTGCAACCAAAAATTGGCCAGGTGTTGTGGTGGGCACCTGTAGTCCCAGCTATTTGGGGGGCGGAGGCAAGAGATTCACTTGAGCCCAGGAATTGGAGGTTGCTGTGAGCTGTGATGCCATAGCACTCTACCCAGGGTGACAGCTTGAGGCTCTGTCTCAAAAAAAAAAAAAAATAAATAAAAAATAAAATAAAATAGAAATGGCACTGGTATACCTTTTCTGTATCTTTTTTTTCTCTCAAAGTTAGTGGATTGTTTTAGGGTTTTAGCCAGCTTTAGTGTCTGTCTTCATTTGAAATCACTCTAAGGCTATGTGCTTGATTATTAACAACTTTGGGTAGGAAATGCTGCTGCTTTTTTCTCTTTATCAAATGTGAAGATAGATTGGCATTTTGCTGTGATTAGAAATAAGTTAGAATAGCTCAGTGCCTGTAGGTCGTCAGCTAGGGCTCCAGCCACATACCCTGGAGTTGGCAGGCGCCTGTAGTCCCAGCTACTTGGGAGGCTGAGGCAAGAGAATCGTTTAGGTCCGAGAGTTTGAGGTTGCTGTGAGCTGTGACGTCATGGCACTCTACCCAGGGTGACAGCTTGAGATTCTGTCTCAAAAAAAAAAAAAAAAAGAGAAATAAGCTAGAATGAATGAAGCAACCTTGGATTGGGCATTGGAAGATGTGTTATTCCCAGACCACAGCCAGCGGTTTCGCCCTTCTTGAGCCAGTAAAATGAGCAGAATTGGATAAAAGGGCATGAAGCCTGGCTCCTCTCGCCCCCTCTCCACGTGCCACCCTGTTGGCTCTCCTCACAGCACAATGACATTTTATATTGGGATTGGTTCTGACGTCCCCATGTAAAGTGAAAGTCACCTGTATTAAAAGTGCCATTGGAAACGTGCAGAAGACGCCCATTGGAGACTATCTGAGACTGTCGGCTCTTCAGCTGAGTACAGTGGAAGCATCTGGCCTGCAGTTAGGGACCGTGTTTTATGGAAGAGACATCTCTACATATTAGCCTTGTACAGTGTTGTGAGATGCACAGAATGCGTTTGGCAACTGGAAACGGACCAGCTGACTGATCTCATGCTCCTGGGACAACTGGGATTTCTTCTTGCTCCTTCTTCTTTTTTCTTTTCTTATTTTTGCCAAATCAGTCAAGTCGAATTTTTGTGAGTTAAATGTCTATTTTCTGTGACTCCAGTGTAGTTAGGAACTTTCCTCTCCACTTTACAGCCACGGTCTCACTGAAGGCTCTACTCATTTCCCACATCCGTCATTTCAAGTTGTCTCCATAAGTGGCCATTTCAGGTCACCCATCATCGGTGCTGCACATTTGTCCTAGAGTGATCTTTCTCTTTTTAATTTTTTAAAATTTTATTTGAGACACAGCCTCACCCTGTCCACCTGGGTAGAGTGCTGTGGCGTCACAGCTCACAGCAACCTCAAACTCTTGGGCTTCAGAGATCCTCTGTTTCAGCCTCCTGGGTAGTTGGGACTACAAGTGCCCGCCACCATGTCTGGCTATTTTTTTTCTATTTTTAGTAGAGATGGGGTCTCACTTTTGCTCAGGCTGGTCTTGCTTTCCTGAGCTCAAACAATCCACCTGCATCAGCCTCTCAGACTGCTGGGATTACAGGCATGAACCACCGTGCCCGGCCTGGAATGATCTTTCCAAATTACTCTCCTAATCAGAATAGTTCGTGGCACCCAGACTCTCCCAGGAGGCCTCTCAAACTTCCTCACAGTTGCTTTGCTTTGCAGAGGTGGGTGACATAAGTACTCTTGGGCTGGCAAGTGGTGGATTTTCTTTAAAGTCATTTTGCATAATCATGTTTGTTTTCCTGTAAAACCGTTACAGATGAATCCCGCTGAGTAGTCCTGCAGCGGCTCCGTGTGCCCAGCTTGTCCGTTCCATTTGCAGACCCTCTGGCGGCCCAGGTGGATTCAATCCAAACGCCAAAGCGGGATGCCCAAGTTCTTCATTTTCTCGTCTTTGCTTTCCTGTGTGTCTTCTCTGACCATGAAGCTTCTCACATGGGAAGATACTTAAAATCCTCTGAACATACTGAATTTAAGCCTTGGTGCCTTTCAGCCTGCACTCCTTCACTGATTGAGCACCTACTATGTTCCAGGCATTAGGGACGCAGCAGTGGACAGGACTTACTCTTGGCCTTCGTGGAGCTTACGTTCTGTCAAATGAGGAAGATGACAAATACATAATGTCGGGTGGTCCTAAGGCCATAAGGAAAAGGAGAGCAGGTTAAGGTGACGAAGACATAAGAAGGGTCCTGTTTGTTGGTCTGCCAAAGTTCTATAAGGAGGTGATTTTTAAAACTTAGCATGTGTGTATATTTATGGGGTAGAGTATGGCATTTTGATGCAGGCACATGTTGTGAATGATCAAATCAGGTTAATTAACATATCCATCAAAGGAGGAGACATTTGGATGGCAACCTGATGAAGTGTGGGAGACAGGCCGTGTTGTTAGTAGGGGAGAGGGCCCTAGGTGAAGAGAACAGCAGGTGCAAAGGCCCTGGGGTGGGATTGTGCTCCGAGTGTTATTAGCAGCAGGAAGCTCACTGTGGCTAAGCAGAATGAGCAAGGGGAAGAGAAGAAGGAGGTGAGATTGGAGAGGTGGGTGGAGGCGGAGTGTGCAGGGCCTTGGGCCAATGACGGGATTTTCTTTAGCCTTCAGTGCTGTTCCTTCCATCTGTAGCTGTCGGGTTGGAATGAGTTCTCCATCTAGTTACTTGTGCCTCTGTTTACTGACTCATTGTCTCTTCTCCATTGATTTGAAATGCTATTTTATCATGTTATGTTTGTATATTAAACATGCATATGTGTTTATCAGCTCTGTTATTTATCTTCTTGCACATATACCAAACTGTTATAATTACTGTACCACTTAGATTACCTGGCCTTAGCAAACTGTGGCTTATGTGCCAAATCTAGCCCAAATTTTATCTTTTATAAATAAAGCAGCCTTACGTATTTATATATTGCTCATGGCCACTTTTGAGTCATGGTGGTGTAGTTGCAACAGAGATTGGTATGACCCAGAAAGCTGGAAATACTTACAATCTCTCCCTTCACACGGAGTTTACCATCCTCGCTTTGTACTATATGAATTGATATCTCATAGGGCAAGTTCTTCCTCATTCTTTTCCAGCAGTTTCTTGGCAAGTGTAGCACAGTTATTCTTGCAGATGAACTTTAGAACAGTCTGCCCAGCTTGCCTGACCTTCTCCTTTTTCCCTACCTCTTTTTTGGTGTGGAGAACTGGGGATCAGGCAAACTAAGAATTTGCATTAATTTGTAATTTAGTAAAGGGAGATGTGATGGCTTTCCAGGAGTGGGCCTTTCCATTCCAGGAGGACAATATCATTACATTGACGTCTTTCATTTAACTTTTATTTTCTTCTTTTGTATCTTATGTATAGAAGTTGATATTCTTACATGTATTACTGTTTTTTGTTGTTGTTAGAGTTCATATCTTCTCCCAGTTATGTTTTGCAAATGACTGTGGTACAATGGAAAACTGTTGCTTTTTAAGAATTTAAATTCTGTTTTTGACCCTCTCCAGGGAGAGTAAACTATCAGGACTGTTAATTTTTAAATTTGATTCTTTTGGTTGACAGGCATTGTCTGAACTTACCAATAATTGTTTCATTCCTAGTATTTGTGTCCCCATGTTGTGAGGTTCTATACCCAGGGTAGTTTGGGGTGATGGATTTTGACTCCCTCCATTCACTTTTTTCTTTTGCATTGTGTAGGTTACAGCAAGTGGTAATCAAGACAAACAAAGAAACCAGACAAGTTTATAGCCGATCAGCATTTGCTGATAGTTTTACAAATATCCAGAAGATAATTTAGGCAAGCTGTTTATCAGTCAGTCTGTGCTAATTGTAGAACCAATTGTTAATACAGAATATGGTTTCCACGTCATACTGGAGAGTCAAACTTAGTCACCACTTTACTGTGGAGAGCCATTTGATCATGGAACGCAGCTGACTTAACCTGCATTTATCCTATGGAATTGAAATATGAGCAGGAGGAGATTTTTATGCATCAGTTAGTGCTTTCTGAAAGACGTTTTCGGTAAAGCATTTGATCTTTACCCTTAACATCTATGCCTTAAGGATGTGAAACCTACTTCAGATTTCAAGGTCCATTACTTGCCCTTAGCACTGAACGGATGAACCATAAATCCAATATATGTTAACCTTTGTGAATTCATCTTTTAATGTCATTTTTGTTCGTCCCCCCTCCCCTGAATTCATGTATGTCCTCTCCTCCTTATATTGGTGAAATGAAATAGAAATTATTCGGTGAGTAGGGTGCCGGCCCCATATATCGAGGGTGGCGGGTTCGAACCCGGCCCCGGCCAAACTGCAACAACAACAAAAAAATTAGCTGGGTGTTGTGGCGGGTGCCTGTGGTCCCAGCTACTTGGGAGGCTGAGGCAAGAGAATTGCCTAAGCCCAAGAGCTGGAGGTTGCTGTGAGCTGTGATACCACGGCACTCTACCGAGGGTGACAAAGTGAGACTCTATCTCTAAAAAAAAAAAAAAAGGAAGAAAGAAAGAAAAACAAAAGAAGAAATAGAAATTATTCCTGTTGCTGGTTTCATTTCTTTTTCCTTTTTTGGGGAGAAGCGATAATGGGTAATGGTGGTAGGAGTTGGATATAGAAATGGAATTGCTGACATGTGATTTGTGAAATGAACCTTTTTACTCTTGTTACATTTTAGTAAAGTGAAACTTTATAATAATGGTCTTAAAACATACCTGTATTCCCCCCGCCATGTATTGAGATTAACTTACAGTCATTGTTATAAACATCAGTTGGTGGGACATGAACATAGCAAGTTGTACCAGACTCTGCCTCAATTGCAGAGGGGACGCTGACTTTGGGGTCTTAGAAGTGGAGCTGGTGTTGGACCTGGGGAGAGTTAGAGACCGTTTTAGATGGCCTTGTGGTGTGGAGAGTGGTATAAGCAGATATACTGGGAATTGATATCATTTATTGGGCACTTAATGTTCCAAGAGTTGTAATGCGAGCCTGACACATCTAGGCATTGGGTATGTATTTTCAACCTTACAGCAACATTATGAAGGGGAATTTTTTACTCTTATTTTACAGATGATGAAATTGAGATTTAGATTAAATGACTGAGACTTACTTAGGGTAAACAACTGACAGTCTTGAAGTTTGAAGCCACTGTCACACTGCAGTGTCAGGCTGAGAAGCAGAGTGTGTGCACAGGTACACACGTGCACAGGTACACGTGCGCACAGGTACACAGAATGTGTGCACAGGTACACATGTGCACAGGTACACGTGAGCACAGGTACACAGAGTGTGTGCACAGGTACACGTGCGCACAGGTGCACAGGTACACGTGCACAGGTACACGTGCGCACAGGTACACAGAGTGCGTGCACAGGTACACGTGCGTGCACAGGTACACGTGCGTGCAGGTACACAGAGTGTGCACAGGTACATAGAGTGTGTGCACAAGTACACGTGTGCACGTGTGCCCAGGTACACAGAGTGTGTGCACAGGTACATGTGCGCACAGGTACACAGTGTGTGCGTAGGTACACAGTGTGCACAGGTACATGTGCACACAGGTACACAGTGTTCGCACAGGTACACAGAAGGTGTGCACAGGTACACAGTGTGTGCACAGGTACACAGAATGTGTGCATCGGTACACAGTGTGCACACAGGTACACAGACTGTGTGCACAGGTACACAGTGCGCACAGGTACACAGTGTGTGCACAGGTACGTGTGTGCACAGGTACACGTGTGCACAGGTACACAGTGTGTGCACAGGTACACAGAGTGTGTGCACAAGTACACATGCATACTTGGACTCCGCTGGGGCAGGGGAGCAGAGGGAAGAGTGTGGGGCAGAAAGAAGGGTCTTGGGGGAATGGGCTGATGAAAGAAGTTGGGAAGTGTGGGTTTTAATGATAATGGCGTAATGTGGAAAGTTAGGGTATGTTCTTGAGGTCATCCTACTAAGCTTTACTAACATTTATGATAGGAAAGAAAGGGAATTAATGTAAATCCTGATCTTTTGTGAAAATACTTCTATTGATGTTTGTTCAAATGCAAAAATTTTCCTAAACAAATACTTTTGACTTGTATTTGTATAACTTAATATGTATGTAACATAAACTTTAGAACACATTTAAACTTAAAGATTCAAAGCCCAAGTTAACAGAACAGTTTTATGATGTGCAGGATGCTGAGACGGAGCAACCTCATTTATCCTTTGTCCGTGATTTAGTGTGCAGGTCTGAGGCGCTCAGAGATGATGTGCGGATTTACCGTTGGTGTGGACGTGTTTCGTTAGGAGCATGCCTTCCGCTCCCGTTCCTGACTCTGGTTCACTTTGGTCCTGGAGTGCTGTCAAGTAACTCTGTCGACTTGTGTCATTGGGTTCTGGCCTCTCAGACTTAGAGGTTGCAGGATAGTTCTTTGATTCGTCTGTTTAATGGGAGAGGAAGGGTTTAGATACTGTTTTTGCTTTCTCTGTTGCATAAGTGACAACAAAATAAATGTACTGTAAGAAATGGTAAATCTTGAGATGCTTTTCTATCATCTGCTTGCCAGGAGTTTGCTCGTGGTACCAGTAATTCTGGGGAAGGGGAGCGAAAAGTGAACATGGTGCTTTTGAGACCTGTCTTTTGTTTGTGTGACTTGTTCAATTTGCTAACATTATTGATACCTTTCTTCTGTGTGTTAAGTTCAAGTTCACTGTTGGCAGGAGTTTACAATTACTGGATTATTTGTTTTATTTACCTTAGAGTCCACGTAAAAATTTCATGGACTTTTAACATTTGGATGGGAATTTAACTTTGTTGTCAGACTGTATTTCTAGTGGAGAGGTCAGTAATTGCATGTTGTTTTTTAGTTAGTAAGGATCAAATTAATTTAGGTTTAATTTAAAACATTATCTTCACTTCTGAGCTTTTTTCGTTTGTTTAGTCTTTTTGCAGTTTTGGAAATAAATGACACTGAATTTTCTCCTTTTTCTTTCAAAGACTTTCAGCTGAACTCTCACCTCTCAACACTGGCAAATATTCATAAGATCTACCACACCCTTAATAAGCTAGTAAGTCAATCTTTTAAGACAAAATTACCAACTGTTTGAATAGTGAATTTTGTGTAACTGTATTTGATAAAAATTTAGATCAAAAATGAGGCATTAAGATACCAGTTGCTTACGAAAGTGCTGAACTTGAAAACTTGACGTATGGCACGTGATTTCTTGGTCAATAATGAACATATTTCTTGCAGAATCTCACAGAAGACGTTGGCCAAGACGATCACCAAACAGGTACCTGTAATTCTAACACTACTTAACGTTAAAGAGACTTCTTGATATAAAATTGTGACAGAAATACTAGCCACAGATGCCCTGTTTTGTTGTAACACACTCCATTAGCAGGTTGTGACTTGGTAAAGGTTGTTTTTCAGAGTATGGTAAGGGCAGCCTTGTTATAGATCCTTCCCAATAAGAAATCTGTTCTGGGGCTCTGGTTTATGACAGAGCACTCTAACTCCTTTAAATAAAAGGGGTTAGGTATTTTCTCTAACGGTTTTAAGATACCATTTTTTTCCCCCTCTACTGATGTAGTTTATACTGAAAAGGTGAGATAGTGGTGCTATTTGAAAGGTATTACATAAGTCTTAAAAGGACCTGAGAATGATTTGGTAGGTAGGGTGTGTGTGGGGGGCATAGGTCCCGAGGATTTATAAATGGGAAAACTGAAATTTGCATATTGTAATTTTTCTCTAGCCCTGTGGTTCTCAGAGTTCAGCTAGCACTATAATAATATGGGGGAGCTTTTTGAAAACATAGGTGGCTAGGCTCCACCCCCAGATTTGGGGTGGGGCTCCAGAGTTTGATGTTTCTGAGAAGCTCCCTGTGATCGTGATGAATGCAACTGCTCTGGAAATTGCACTTTGAGAATCACCGCTTGGAACTGTAAGTAATGGCAAAGTGCAGAAACTTGGATTTGACCTACAGTGATTCAACTTCCAGGAAAAATTGTTAACATATACTTTATAGTTTTAAAAAATGACGATAATAGTTTATGAATACATGCTTGTCTTAGTCTGTTCGAGCTGCTATAACTAAATACCTTAGACTAGGTAATTTATAAATTTCACTTAAAAAAAAATCTCAATAGATACAGGGGGTTCAGGTGGTGTTTTTCTTTGTTTGTTTGTTTGTTTTTAATGGATGATTTGTACAGTGGTGAAGTCAGGGCTTTTAGTGTCCCTGGCACGTGAACAGTGTATGTGGTACCCAGTCAGTGATTTGGGGTCCTTTCACCCCTCCCCTGCCCTCCCCACTTTGAGTCTCCCGTGTCCACTGTACACTCTGTGTGACTTGGATACCCATTGTCGGGCTCCCATTTGTAAGTGAGTACATGCAGTGTTTTTTCATTCTTGGGACACTTCACTTAGGATAATAGCTTCTAGTTCCATTCAAGTTGCTGCGAATGACGCCATTTTATTCTTCCTTGTGGTTGGGTAGTACTCTGTGGTGTACGCATAATACCACATTTTCTTTATCCATTTATTACTTGATGGACGCTTAGGTTGATTTCATATCTTTGCAATTGGAATTGTGCTGTGATAAACATGTTTCTTTTCAATATAATGACTTCTTTTCCTTTGAGTAAATACCCAGTAATGGGATTGCTGTATTGAATGATAGGTCTACTTGTAGTCCTTGGAGGAAATCTTCATACTGTTTTCCATAAATGCTGTGCTAATTTACATTCTCACCAGCAGTGTATAACCATTCCCTTTTTATCACATCCACACCAACATCTGTTGTTTTTTGACTTTAATAAAATGGCCATGCTGACAGGGTTAAGGTGGTGTCTCATTGTGGTTTTAATTTGCATTTCTCTGATAATTAGTGGTGTTGAGTTTTTTTATGTTTATTGGCCATTTATATATCTTTTATGACTTTTGCCCACTTGTTAATGGGGTCATTTTTTTTTTTCTTGCTGATTTGTTTGAGTTCTTTGCAGAGTTTGGTTATTAATCCTTTGTAAGATGTGTAGTTTGGGAATATTTTCTCATGTTCTGTAGGTTGTCTGTTTACTCTGCTGATTATTCTTTTGCTGTACAGAAGCTTTTTAGTTTAATTAAGTCCCACTTATTTTTGTTTTTGTTGTATTTGCTTTTGGAGTCTTAGTCATAAATTCTTTGCTAAGGCCAGTGTTAAGAAGAGTTTTTCCTAAGTTTTCTTTTAGAATTTTTATCGCTTTAAGTTGTATATTTAAATCTTTATCTTGAGCTAATTTTTAAATCTTTATCTTGAGCTAATTTTTGCATATCATGAGAGGTAGGGACACTGCTTCATGCGGCTGTCCAATTTTCCCATTTATTGAATAGGGCATGCTTTTTTCTCAGTGGATATATTTGCCTGTTATGTTGAAGATCAGTTGATTGTAGGTTTTTGGCTTTATTTCTGGGTTTTCTGTTCTGTTGCACTGATCTGTGTTTCTACTTTTATACCAGTACCATGCTGTTTGGGATATTGTAGCCTTGTAGTATAATTTGAGATCGACTAATGTGATGCCCTTATAATTTGTTCCTTTCGCGCTTAGCATGGCCTTGGCTATTTGAGCTCTGTTTTGATTCCATATGAAATTTAGGGTTGTTTTTTTCTAATTCTGTGAACAATGATACTGGTCTTTTTATGGGAATTGCATTGAATATGTAAATCACTTTGGGTAGTATAGTCATGTTAATAGTATTGATTCTTTTGATCTGTGAGCATGGGGTGTTTCCAGTTTGTTTGTGCCACCTGTGATTTCTTCCTTCAGGGTTTTGTGGTTCTGTAGAGATTGTTCACCTCCTTGGTTAAGTATATTGCTTGGTTATTTGTTTATTTATTTGTAGCTATTGTAAATGGTATTGATTCTTGATTTGATTTTTAGCGTGGCTGTGATTAGTGTGTAGAATTGTTACTGATTTGCCTACATTAATTTTGTAACCTGAGATTTTACTGAATTTATTAACTCTAGGAGTCTTTTGGAGGTCTTTAAGGTTTCCTAGATACAAGATCCTATCTTCAGCAAACAGGGATAATTTGACCCCCTCTTTTCTGATTTCGATGACTTTTATTCCTCTTGTCTGCTTGCTCTGGCTGAGATTTCCAGCACTGTGTGGAATAAAAGTGTTGACAGGGGGCATCCTTATTTGACTTCTTAGAGGGAATGCTTTCAACTTTTCTCTGTTTAGTATGATGTGGGTTTATCTTATATGGCTTTTATTATTTTGAGTTATGTTCCTTCTATGCCTAATTTGTTAAGCATTTTTATCATGCAAGGCTGCTAGCTTTTATAAGATGCTTTTTCTGTATCTGTTGAGATGATCATACAGTTTTTGTTTTTAATTCTGTTTAAGTGGTGAATCCCATTGATTTGTAAATGCTGAACCATCCTTGCATCCCTGGGAAGAAACTCACTTGATTGTAGTGAATTATCTTTTTGATGTGCTGTTGGATTCAGCTTGCTAATATTTTGTTGACAATTTTTGCATCTGTGTTCATGAGTGATACTGGTCTGTTGTTTTCTTTTTTTGTTGTTGTTGTGTTCTTTCCGGGCTTTGGTATCAGGGTGGTATTGGTTTCATAGAATTTGTTAGGGAGGATTCACAAAAGATCATCCGTGACTACTACAAATGTCTTTATGCACACCAGATAAAAAAATGTAGAGAAAATGGATAATTTTTGGAAATACACAACCTCCCAGGCCTAAAGAAACAGAAGTAGAAATCCTGTGCAGAGACCAGTAATAGTTAGTCAGATTCAATTAGTAATTGAAAATCTCTGAACACAAAAATGCCCAGGACCAGGTGGAGTCACAGCCAACTTCTACAAGACCTACAACGAAGAACTGGTATCAATTCTGCTGAAACCATTTATAACATTGAGAACAACAGAAATGGTTGTGTGATCATCAGCTCATAGCTCTGGAAACGGAGAAGTCTGAGGTTAAGGTGCCAGCATCTTTTGTTTCTGGTCAGGTCTGTCCCTCATTGCTGCGGGCTCACGAGGTGGAGGGCAGGCCACCCTCAGGGTTCCTTTATAAGGGCACTAGTCCCAAGACCAACACCTCCCAAAGACCTTACTGCTTGATATCAACACGTTGAACATTAGATTTCACCATATAAATTTTAGAGGGGCACAAACATCAGGCCATAGCAGTGCTTGTTGGAGAATTTGAATAGCATAAAAGTAAATGGAATGAAAAGTGACAATCTTTCCTCATGTCTCCCTATCCTACTGCCTCCCCCAGTGTGGGGTTTAATGTTGGTTCTTTCAGACATTTTTATGCGTGCATGTATGTTTATAGCAGTGTTTGGTTTTTATTTGTTTTCATTAAATGATTAGAGGCTGTTGAGATTTAGGGTTCTCCCTACCCTCTCTTCCCACCTGGTTCAAAATCAATTGAAAATTAGCCCTAGATAGAGATTGTATTAGCAGTCTTGTTGGAAAACAGAGCGTAGTAGATGTGCAGCAAGAATGCACAGGCTTCCCAGCATTTCACCTGACCCATGGCCATGGCTGGGAAAGCACAGGCCAGTGCACCTACTGTCCCAGCCCCCAGCGGGCCTGCGGAGGTGAAGCCCTCGGCCTGCTCTGCTGAAGGAGTTCAGAGGGGGCGCACTGCTCAGTTCAGCCTCACAGATTGGACCAGACACTCCTTCCACGGGGAGCAATGAAACAAAGGGACAAAGACTGCCACGAGTGGTCTAGGAGTTCAGGGGCACCAAGGGTCCCTTCACCTTATTTTTCCCATCAGTAAATATCGATCAACTCTAAGGGCAGTCAAAAGCAATTTCTTCATTAATTTTAAAAGAAATATATGCATGCGGTTTTAAAAGAATTGTCTAAAAGTATACCAAAAAAGTCAAGGTCTCTTCCATTTTATCACCCCAGGTCCCACCCACCACTAGTCCCCCAACAATTGACTTTCTAGAGGTGAACTCTTCAGTCTTGCATATTCGTTAACCAAATGATGACGACGACCGTGGTCTTTTTCCTTCAAACACAAATACACATTTGTATGTGCCACTGAGTATAACTTCCCAGAGCAGCACTTTTGTAAAGCTTTCTCTTTCAATGGCTGCACAGTTTTCTAATTCATGGCTATGTCATAACATATCTCTCCATCCTCCTGCTGATTTATGTACATTTGTGTAGTTAGTTTTTAGCTACTACTGTAATGCTGAAATAAATTTTTAGGGTCATTCTTACTAGTTGGGAAAGCACTTTCCCTCTTATTCTGAAACAGTATGTTGCAGGCTTTGTGGATTTTTTAAACTTGGGAATTAGTGTAGTTTCGAGTTTTAAACTGAATTTTGTGTTTGTGAAGCCCCGAGGCGATCTGCCTTTTAGCTGTGGGACTAAAACATCTAAATTCCGAATCCTGTACAGTATGTAGTTAGTTTTGAACTTTTGATTTAAATGAGTGTTGTTACTATAGTAATTTCACATCTCAATATTTAACCTGAAACGTGGCAATTTAATAACTGTAAGTTATAATTAAGGAAGGTGAGAGAGGAAAGTGCCTCTGGCCTCCTGGCTCCCGTTTGCCTTTGGAGACATTGGCTGTCACAGTTCTGTTGGGGTGTGATGTGCTGGTGCCCTGCCTGGGACCTGCTGAGGCTCTGTCGGTGCTGACTGGTGTTAGGAATTTCTTAAAGTAGTCCGTTTCGTTAATGCTGCCCCGTCTTGTTAGAGCATCACTTGTGAGTCTAGTTCCTGACAAGGTATACTTTCAAAATTAAACAACATGAAATCCACGACATTTGGAGATTTGAGAAAGTTTGAAGTTTAATCACTGTAGTGCCCCTCTCTCTCTCTCTCTTTTTTTTTTTTTTAAAGATATTGCTCTGTCACCCAGGCTAGAGTGCAGTGTCATCATCGTAGCTCATCACAGCCTCAAAACTCTTGGGTTCAATCAATCCTCCTTCCTCAGCCTCCTGAGTAGCTGGGACTATGAATGTGCACCACCATGCCTGGCTAATTTTTCTATTTTTAGTAGAGATGGGAGTCTCTGTCTTGCTCAGGCTGGTCTCAAACTCTTAAGCTCAAGCAATTCTCTTGCCTCGGCCTCTCACAGTGCTGGGATAACAGGTGTGAGCCGCCGCGCCGGCCTGTGGTCCTTCTTGGACTCTGTGGCCCAGCAGTCATCTGAGCCGGGCCTGTTACCACTGTGTGTGGTCAGACCTGAGTCGACAGAGCCCTGGACTCTTCCTGCTCTGTCTCCTCAGCACTTCGCCTTTGTGCTCCTGCCTTCCTCCTACCAAAGGGGAAAGCGAGAGGGAGAATCAGTGCTTTATTTCTGAGACGCTCAAAACAGAGGGAGTGGATTTTAAAAAGGCCAGACAGGACAAAAAATGAGTAAGGAAGATGATAAATGTCAGGAGTCAAAATTACTTAGAGAGAAAGAAAACAATTTTTTATCTAAAATAGCAGGATAAAAAAGTGTGCATTTAGAAACTAATAGTTTCACTCAAGCAAGTAGTTAGTGATTTTTTTTCAAGAAAATAAAATATTAGATGTCTTTTTTTTTTTTTTTTTTTGAGACAGAGCCTCAAGCTGTCACCCTGGATAGAGTGCTGTGGCATCACGGCTCACAGCAACCTCCAGTTCCCGGGCTCAAGCGAGTCTCCTGCCTCCACCTCCCAAGTAGCTGGGACTACAGGCGCCCACCACCACGCCCGGCCATTTATTGGTTGCAGCCGTCATTGTTGTTTGGTGGGCCCAGGCTGGATTTGAACCCGCCAACTCAGGTGTTCGTGGCTGGTGCCTTAGCTGCTTGAGCCACAGGCACCGAGCCAGGCCTAGAGAGTTTTACAGGAGAACCTCTGCCACCCTCCTAGGCAGTGGATGTGTCCTGCACAGGTATGCAGACCTCGAGGCTTTAGGTGCCAACAGTTCCAAATGTCAGAACTTTTCCTGGCCAGACATCAGCCCTCTCCGTACTGTGGGATTCAAACCCTGCTTACATCCTTCGTGTTGGGCAGTCTGTGCTCTCACGAATGCTCGAGGGAATACTAATCCCTTCTCTTGTTATTCTCATTCACACCAAGCCTGTCTCCACCCTTTCTTTTTATTCTCCTTCACATTCAATATAATTGTGTTCCTAATAGGATGGTGGTAGTGGAAGCTACCGAAGGAGTGACCATGACAAGCCCCACCAGCAGTCTGACAAGAAAGGCAAAGTCATCTGCAAATACTTTGTGGAAGGGCGATGCACATGGGTAAGGAGCCACTTAAAGCACCTGCATGCCTCCAGGTCTTAGGGCAGGAACCACGTGTCATCTGGGGATATTAGGGAAGCTATGGTTGGAATGGGTGAGAGCGATTGTGTGACGGCCTTTATTCCTGTGGGAACTCATTAGTACTGAGAGACGCTTGGGCTGTCAGACTCAGTTCACTTCTCAGAGAGAGGAGGACTCACAGCAATATGACACACATTCATTTTTAACTTTACGGAAATTTTTTGGCTAAAATTTTCAGCCAATCCATATGCCCTTGAATGTATTTTTAAAGGTTGATGCTAATGCAAATATATGATATATTCAGTGTTGAACAGGGAATTATTAAAGTATAGAGATAAGGAGGGGATCAGATTAGCCTTAGACTTCACAGAAGTGTTCAGTGCCTGAAGATGGATCAGTGACCACAGAGTTCCAGAGGAAACAAGCATAAGCCTAACCCAGTTAAGTTAGTTCAGCCAGCCAACCTTTTTTTTTTTCCTGCAGTTTTTGGGCGGGCTGGGTTTGAACCCGCTACCTCCGGTATATGGGGCCAGCGGCCTACTCCTTTGAGCCAACTTTTTTTTTTTTTTTTTTGAGACAGAGCCTCAAGCTGTCACCCTGGAGAGAGTGCTGTGGCATCACAGCTCACAGCAACCTCCAATTCCTGGGCTCAAGAGAGTCTCCTGCCTCTGCCTCCCAAGTAGCTGGGACTACAGGCGCCCGCCACAATGCCCAGCCATTTTTTTGGTTGCAGCCGTCATTGTTGTTTGGTTCAAATCCTGGGCTGGATTCGAACTTGCCAGCTCAGGTGTACGTGGTTGGTGCCTTAGCCCCTTGAGCCACAGGCACTGAGCCTGAGCCAACTTTTTATGTTAATGTGAAGGCAGCCGGCAGGTATTGGCAGATGTATGCTTAGGGAATATTGTACCTGTGCATTTGTTTTGGGAAGAAATAGGTATTTCAAATACATACTCCATGAAGGACTAAATGATGAGGAATGGAGAACACAGACCTCAATCCCACTTAGGTGCTAGTTGTTTGGCCTATGTTCAAGTGATGTTAAAGAAAAACTTTGCTGGCTTCAACATGTAGACATTTTGTCTGTCAGAATAAGGAGTCTGGGGATGGGTGAGTAGTACGAGGCTGGCACAGTGGACATTGGCCCCCTGGAGACTTGGCCTCTTTTCTACTTTCTAGTCTGCTATCTTTGAACATGGGGCTTTTGTGTCTCCTGTCATCACAAGAGCTATGAGGAAGGAAAATAGGGGAAAGGATTTTTTTTTTCATGAGGCACAGTCTCACTTTGTCACCCCTAGTAGAGTGCTGTGGCATCCAGCTCACAGCAACCTCAAACTCTTGGGCTCAAATGATTCTCTTGCCTCAGCCTCCCAAGTAGCTGGGACTACAGTCACCTGCCACAACACCTGGCTATTTTTAGAGGTGGGGTCTTGCTCTTGTTCATGCTGGTCTTGAGCCTGCGAGCTCAAACAATCCACTTGCCTTGGCCTCCCAGAGTGCTAGGATTATAGGAGTGAGCCACCACACCCGGCCTGAAAGGATGATGTTTTTTAAAATACAGTAAGTATTTTTCCCAGGGACTTTTGCCTACATGTTTTTGAGTGGATCTGCAGGAGAGGCTGGCAAATGGAGTATTTTTAACTAGGTACATTTTCCCCCAAACAATATTGGAATTCTATTACAAAAGAAACATGGGTAGGTGACTAGTCCTGGTTGCCATACAATAGTAAAAAATTGTGAGTAGATGAGCGAGAGGGACAAGAAGAGGAAGAAAAGGGAGGAGAGCGTTAGAAAGAGGCAGGGACTTACTAAGAGGGAGGCATGGGTTCCAGGGGAAGGGACAGACAGAGTAGAATGAGAGTAATTTGGGGGTGTTGGTGCATGTTCCATCAGAAGCTTCATAGATGAGAAGCAGCATTTGTAATGGCAACTACTTCTTACTGTTTCATTCCTTCTCTTCTAGGGAGACCACTGTAATTTTAGCCATGACATTGAACTCCCAAAGAAGCGAGAACTGTGCAAGTTTTACATCACTGGATTTTGCGCCAGAGCTGAGAACTGCCCCTATATGCACGATATCCTTTGGTGTCTTGTGTGCGGTCTAAATGCAGGGGGCAGGACTTCTCTTTTTTTTTTTTTTTTTTTTTGTAGAGACAGAGTCTCACTTTATCGCCCTCGGTAGAGTGCCATGTTGTCACACAGCTCACAGCAACCTCCAACTCCTGGACTTAGGTGATTCTTTTGCCTCAGCCTCCCGAGTAGCTGGGACTACAGGCGCCCGCCACACACCTGGCTATATTTCTGTTTTGCAGTTCAGCCAAAGCTGGGTTTGAACCCACCACCTTCGGAATATGGAGCCGGTGCCCTACTCAATGAGCTACAGGTGCTGCCCTCTTTTTTTTTGCAGTTTTTGCCTGGGACTGGGTTTGAATCCACCACCTACAGCATATGTGGGCCAGCGCCCTTCTCCTTTGAGCCACAGACGCCGCCCAGGACTTCTCTTTCTGATCTTCACCGTGCTTTGCTCTCTCTGTCAGGAGTTGTCTGTGCATCTCCATCTGGTTGTGTACCCACATCCACTCTATGTCAAGTCTGTTAACTACCATTCTGCCGATGAGTAAACTGATGTGGACGTGCCACGCACATGTTCTCTCCCAAGTATATTCTCAAGAATGGTATGGGGCACCATGCCATTGCCTTTTTGTGATTTTTTCATCTGCCTTTATACCCTTGGGAAAGTCATTTAACTTCTCTATTTTGTTTGAGGATTAGAGGACACAGCCTCAAGGCCAGCATGGTGGAACATGAGTCTTAAAACTGGGGTCTTTTTTGGGTTAGCTGTCAATAATCTGTGCAACCCTGAGCAAATCACTGCACTTCTTTGGGCTTCAGTTTTCTCAGCTCCAAAACAAAGGGGGTTAGATTCTTCCTTTGGGTAGTTCCATGAGATGAAATATTTGCCTTAATTTGTCATGAACGTGATTTTCCATGTAAGTTGTACCACACCACTGGAAACTGCATCAATGGTGACGATTGCATGTTCTCCCATGACCCTCTAACTGAGGAGACAAGAGAGCTCTTGGATAAGGTAATGTCTGGGAGGTAATGTGGGGGACCCATGGCTAATGGGAACCAGGAGGCATGTCTTCCATTGCCTTGGCATTATAGCCTGCAGCTTTTTTTTTTTTGGTAGAGACAGAGTCTCACTTTATCGCCCTCAGTGGAGTGCTGTGGCGTCACACAGCTCACAGTAACTTCCAACTCCTGGGCTAAGGCGATTCTCTTGCCTCAGCCTCCCGAGTAGCTGGGACTACAGGCGCCCGCCACAACGTCCGGCGGCTATTCTTCTGTTTTGCAGTTCGGCCGAGGCCAGGTTTGAACCCGCCACCTTCAGTATATGGGACCGGCACCCTACTCAATGAGCCACAGGCACTGCCCTATAGCCTGCTTCTTTGGTCTCTGCAGTTCCAGTTGTATTGATCTGGAGATGAGCTTTTCTCTTTTTTGCAGTTTTTGGCCGTGGCTGGGTTTGAACCCACCACCTCTGACATAGGGGGCCAGTGCCCTACTCCTTTGAGCCACAGGCGCCGCCAATGAGCTTTTTTTTTTGAGACAGTCTTTCTTTGTCTCCCTTGGTAGACTGCCCTGGCATCATAGCTCACAGCAACCTCAAACTCTTGGGCTCAAGTGATTCTCTTGCCTCAGCCTCCCAAGTAGCCAGGAGTACAGGCACCTGCCACAGCACTTGGCTATTTTTAGAGACAGGTCTCACTTTTGCTCAGGCTGATCTTAAACCTGTCAGCTCAAGCAATCCATCCACCCACCTTGGCCTCCCAGAGTGCTAGGATTACAGGTGCCTGTCCTGAGCTGTTTTTTTTTTTTTTTTTTTAAAGAGACAGGGTCTTGGGCGGCGTCCATAGTTCAGTGGTTAGGGCACCGGCCACATCCACCAAGGCTGGCGGATTCCATCTCAGCCCAGGCCAGCTATAACAACGACAACTGGCTTAGTGCCTGTGGCTCAAGCAGCTAAGGTGCCAGCCACATACACCTGATCTGGCGGGTTCGAATCCAGCCCTGGCCCACCAAACAACTGACGGCTGCAACGAAATAGTAGTCCCAGTTATTTAGGAGGCAGAGGCAGGAGAATCACTTGAGCCCAAGAGTTGGAGGTTGCTGTGTGCTGTGATGCTACAGCACTCTAGCCAAGGTGACAGCTTGAGGGTCTGTCTCAAAAAAAAAAAAAAAAACAGTGACAACTGCGACAACAACAAAAAAGTAGCCGAGCATTGTGGCAGGCACTGGGAGACTGAGGCAAGAGAATCGCTTAAGCCCAAGAGTTTGAGGTTGCTGTGAGCTGTGACGCCACGGCACTCTACCAAGGGCGACATAATGAGAGTCTGTCTCCCAAAAAAAAAAAAAAAAACCACGCATCTCTACTAAAAATAGAAAAACTATCCAGGCATAGTGACAGGCACTTGTAGTCCCAGTTATTCAGGAGGCTGAGGGAGAAGGATTGCTTTAACCCATGAGTTTGAGGTTGCTGTGAGCTAGGCCGATGCCACGGCACTCTAGTCTAGACAACAGAGTGAGATTCTGTCGCTTAAAAAAAAGAAAAGGAAAGGCTGGGCCCCTGTGGCTAAAGCAGCTAAGGCACCAGCCACATACACCTGAGCTGGCGGGTTTGAATCCAGCCCGGGCCCGCCAAACAACAATGGTGGCTGCAACCAAAAAAATGGCCGGGCATTGTGGCAGGCAGCTGTAGTCCCAGCTAATTGGGAGGCAAAGGCAGGAGAATTGCTTGAGCCCAGGATTTGGCAGTTGCTGTGAGCTGTGATGTCACAGCACTCTATCCAGGGTGACAGCATGAGACTCTCTCTCAAAAAGAAAAAAAAGACAGGTTCTTGCTCTGTTACCTAAGCTGGAGTACACTGGGCTCAGTCAATCCACCCACCTCCCAAACTGTTGGTTTACAGGTGCAAGCCTCATCACTCAGCCCCAATTTTAAGGAGAAAAGGAGATTATATTTTTTTCTATAGAGAGTTGAGGTGGTCACCCATTTACCTTATCTTGAGTCAGGACAGGATGGGCTGATTTTTTTTTTTTTGTTTGTGAGACTAGAGTCTCACTTTCTCGCCCTCCGTAGAGCGCAGTGAAATCATAGCTCACAGCAACCTAAAATTCTTGGGCTCAAGCGATTCTCTTGCCTCAGCCTCCCAGGGAGCTGGGACTACAGGTGCCCGCCACAACGCCCAGCTATTTTAGAGACGAGGTCTCGCTCTGGCTCAAGTTGGTCTCAAACCTGTGAGCTCAGGCAATTTACCTGCCTTGGCCTCCCAGAGTGCTAGGATTACAGGCATGAGCCACTGGGTCTGGCCCGGCCTTGGTGTTTTGTTATTTGGCATTTGTGGCTCAAGGAGTAGGGTGCCAACCCTGGCCAATAAAAAAAAAAAAAATAGAATGAAAAGTTCATAAACAAAATCTTAAGGTATCGATCCATAAAAAAGTAATATAAAAACTTGAAAATTGGGGCTCTGCGCCTATTGCTCAGTGGTTAGGGCACCGGCCACTTATATGACAGCTGGAGGGTTTGAACCTGTCCCAGGCCTGCTAAACAACAACAAAAAAATAGCCGGGCATTGTGGCAGGCACCTGTTGTCGCAGCTACTTGGGAGGCTGAGGCAAGAGAATCACTTAAGCCCTTAGGAGTTTGAGGTTGCTGTGAGCTATGACACCACGGCACTCTACTGAGGGCAACAAACCAACTCTGTCTCCAAAAAAAAGAAATAATAATTAATAATGTAAAAAGTAATGTGAAAACTTGAACAAACTTTCACAAAGGTAAAGTATTTTTCTTGTCAGACTTAACCGTAATTTTTTTTTTTGAGACAGTCTCACTTTATTGCCCTCAGTAGGGTGCCGTGGCGTTATAGCTCACAGCAACCTCCAGTTCTTGGGCTTAGGCGATCCTCTTGCCTCAGCCTCCCCAGTAGCTGGGACAACAGGCGCCCACCAAAACGCCCAGCTGTTTTTTTTGTTGCTGTTGCAGTTTGGCCAGGGCTGGGTTTGAACCTGCCACCCTTGGTTAATGGGGCCGGTGCCCTACCCACAGAGGCACAGGCGCTGCCTGGTTAACCGTAATTTAAACATAAATAGAAAAACAGAATTTATTGCCTTCTATTCATTTAATGCAGAATTTTAGAATTAAATTGTCAATATTAATTGTAACAAGATCATCAACAATAAGATTTTCTTGAACCAACTGCAGAGTTGTGCCCAAGTAAGGTCAAGAGATGTATGACCTTATATGCTTCATGAGGCTGTGGACTGAAAACTAATGTGAATTAAATACAGCTTGCTCAGCAGTTAATGTTTTAGTCATTAGAGTGGGGATGTCCAACCTTTTTTTCCTTCTGTTGCACATTGGAAGAATAAGAGTTGTTTTGGGCCATGCAATAAAGACACAAACACTGACAAAAGCTGATTAGCAGTAGAAAGGTTGATATATATATACTTTTCATGTTTTCTGACACCATAGATAAGCAAGAAAAGTCCTCACAAAACACCTGGTACAGAGAAAGAGTCCACAATATACAAAAGAAGAGTTGAGAACTTTATTTTGATAGAAATATCAACTCTCAGAAACTTTTTTTTTGTTGTTTTTGCAATTTGGTTGGGGCTGGGTTTGAACCCGCCACTCTCAGTATGTGGGGCTGGCATCTTACTCACTGAGCCACAGGCACCGCTCTAACTCTCAGATAATATTGTACAGCAGAAAAAGTAGAGGGAAAATTTGGGTCGGGGGTTCTGGTAAGAACATGGAGAAATGGGAACCCTTGTGCACTGTTGTAGGGAATGTAAATTAGGGCAACCACTATGGAGAACATTATAGAGGTTCTTCAAAAACCTGAAACCTGGCTCGGTGCCCATTAACTCAGTTGTTAGGGCGTCGGCCACACACACTGTGGCTGTCAGGTTCAGACTCTACCCAGGCCTGCTAAACAATGACAACTACAACAACAACAACAAAAAAAAAATAGCCAAGAGCCTGTAGTCCCAGCAACTTGGGAGGCTGAGGCAAGTGAATCGCTTAAGCCTAAGAGTGGGAGGTTGCTGTGAGCTGTGATGTCACAGCAGTCTACACAGGGCGACAGCTTGAGACTCTGTCTTAAAAAGAAAAAGGGTGGTGCCTGTGGCTCATCGAGTAAGGTGCTGGCCCCATATACCGAAGGTGGCGGGTTCAAACCTGGCCTCTGTGGAACTGCAAAACAGAAAAATAGCCAGGCATTGTGGTGGGCGCCTGTCCCAGCTACTCAGGAGGCTGAGGCAGAGAATCGCTTAAGCCCAAGAGTTGGAGGTTGGTTTGAGCTGTGTGATGCCATGGCACTCTACCAAGGGTAATAAGGTGTGACTCTGTCTCTACAAAAAATAAATAAATAAATAAATAAACCCAAAGTAGCCAGCAATCTCACTGCTAGGTAGATGTCTAGATTAGGAGAAGTCAGTATATTCAAAAGATAGGCTGGGCACAATTACTCACACCGGTAATCCTAGCACTCTGGGAGGCTGAGGTGGGCGAATCGTCTATGCTCAGGGGTTGGAGACCAGCCTAAGGCAAGAGGGAGACCCTATCTCTACCAAAATAGATGAGCGTTGTGGATGCCTATCCCAGCTACTTGGGTGGCAAGAGAGTCGCTTAAGCCCAAGAGATTAAGATTGCTGTTAACTATTACGCCATGACACCCTACCCAGGGTGACAGAATGAGACTCTGTCTCAAAAAAAAGAGAAGCAGAGGCAGGGGCCACTTGGAAGAGTTCAGGGGGAGCTCTGCACAGGCAAAAGAATGACTATACTCCTCATTGGTACAGTACCATGAGGTAAAGTGCTCATCTTCGCCAGTCCTATTGGGGAGCCTATTAGAGGGTTTTTCCACAGTGTAAGTGGCAGAAGTAAGGATGGCCTCATTTCTTACTGGAAGTACTGGTACTAAACAACTTCTGACTAATGACTGCCCCCTGCTGGAGGTCCAGAGTTTTCACACACTGCCAGTGCTGTTCCATAGAACCCCACAGAAAGACTTAATTCATTCCATGGGCACATTAAAAAAAAGATGAAGGTTGGCACCTGGGGCTCAGTGGGTAGGGTACTGGCACCATATACTGAGGGTGGTAGGTTCAGACCCAGCCTTGGCCAAACTACAACAAAAAAATAGCCAGGTGATATGACAGGTGCCTGTAGTCCCAGCTATTTGGGAGGCTGAGGCAAGAGAATCGCCTAAGCCCAGTTGTTGTTCACTGAACACTTGACTAGTTTGTGCCAGGCAATGGAGAAGGTGGAGAGATAGGACATATTCCTTGGGGCTCATACTGATGGCATGTGCGGAGACAGGATGTATTCCTTGGGGCTCATACTGATGGCATGGCTGTGAAGGAAATGAAGGTGCAGGAGCCCAGGGGTTCTCCTCCAGGGCTCTGCTCCCCAGGCAAACATCAGGAAGACTTCTTGAGGCAGAGATGCTGCATTGGCACTTGATGTGCAGAAGTCGGGGCTACAGCGTGAAGGGATCTGGGTGGTGGACACGGCTCAGGCCATAGCTCCACGCATGCACTGCTGAGGCACTGAGAGGGGCCCAAGGCTGTGATGGAAGTGAGTAGATGCAGGCAGTGAAGTAGATTGGGCATGTCCTGATGGCAGTGCTGACAAGACGACACAGGCACTGAGGGACTGATGCCCTCTACTTCTCAGTTCCCAGTTGTACTACCCCGAACCGACGTTCTTATTGGGCTGTAGGGTCACTGAGTACAGATAGAGTTGCTAACAAGAAAGAAGAAAGCGCTGATTGCCTGATCCCTACCAGGGGTTCCTGCCTATGCCACTCCTACCATCCCTGAGGGGCAGAGAGGGATGAGTATATCCTGATCCCATGTTAGGGCCCAATAGGAGATCTGTGCCCATGTTGCTTGGAGACTCAAGGCAAAGATGTTACTGTTTTGAAAGCACACAGAGCAGATTCAGCTGAAGGAGACAGGGGTGAGGACTCTGAGGCCCAAGCCATGGGGCAGAGCTGGCCCCAGAGAGTGGAGCACAGTGGTGTCTGATGATAAGTTTTGTTACAGAGTGGGGTCTTGGTCTTGGGCCTTTGCTGTAAGAGCTTCAGGGTCCTCATGTGTTGGATTTTTCCTTTAACTTTCAACACTGGAGAGGCCCATTCCAGCCTAAATCCTGTCCACATCTCAGATGATCACTCTTTTATTTTTTTTGAGACAGAGTCTCAAGCTGTCTACCCTGAGTAGAGTGCTGTAGTGTCACAGCTCACAGTAACCTCAAACTCTTGGGCTTAAGCGATTCTCTTTCCTCAGCCTCCTAAGGCGCTAAGGTTTGCCACAACACCCAGCTATTTTTTTGGTTGTAGTTGTCGTCATTGTTTGGCAAGCCCTGGCTGGATTTGAACCTACACAGCTCTGGTGTATGTGACTGGTGCCCTAGCCACTTGAGCTACAGGCACCGAGCCAGTCACTCCTTTTGTCCTTCCTTACTCCCAGATGCTGGCTGATGACGCAGAAGCAGGTGCCGAGGATGAGAAGGAGGTTGAGGAACTGAAGAAGCAGGGCATCAACCCTCTACCCAAACCACCTCCCGGGGTGGGCCTCCTGCCCACCCCACCTCGGCCCCCTGGCCCCCAGGCCCCAACCTCTCCGAATGGCAGGCCCATGCAGGGTGGCCCCCCACCCCCACCTCCGCCCCCTCCTCCACCCCCAGGGCCCCCTCAGATGCCCATGCCAGTGCATGAACCACTGTCCCCGCAACAGCTGCAGCAGCAGCAAGATATGTACAACAAGAAGATCCCCTCCTTGTTTGAGATTGTGGTACGGCCCACAGGGCAGCTGGCTGAGAAGCTGGGTGTGAGGTGAGTGTCCTGGGCCCAGGTCAGGCCAATGGGGGCTGTCCACCTGTTGGTGTGAGCCTTGCCAGAGCAGCATTCTGCCCTGCAGCCCATGACCTTGGGCTAGCAGCCCTCTACTTGGTGCTTAGTTGACTGTGGCGTCCTCCACGGCTCCTTGGGGGTGGTCACTGCCCTTTTCCTTCAGCTTCCCTCACAGGCACCATTTCCTTCTCTAGGTTCCCTGGACCTGGTGGACCCCCAGGGCCAATGGGTCCTGGGCCAAACATGGGACCCCCAGGTCCAATGGGCGGTCCAATGCACCCTGACATGCATCCTGACATGCACCCGGACATGCACCCCGACATGCACCCGGACATGCACCCTGACATGCCGATGGGCCCTGGAATGAACCCTGGCCCACCCATGGGACCTGGTGGTCCCCCAATGATGCCCTATGGTCCTGGAGACTCCCCACACTCTGGAATGATGCCCCCCATTCCACCAGCCCAGAACTTCTATGAAAACTTCTACCAGCAGCAGGAGGGCATGGAAATGGAGGCAGGACTCCTGGGTGAAGCAGGTACGTGGGGCTCTGTATGTGGCTGGGGCTTTGCACAGTGGAGAAGAGTTGGACAGATGTGAGTTTCCTTCCTTGGTCTGAACCTCTTCAAAAGCATGAATTCAACTTCCATCTCTGTCCCATTTAATGGTTGAATGTTTTCAGTAACATGGGATTCATTATCCTGTTGAGGCAGACAAGAGTATTGTGTTTATTATCAATATGGTTTATTTTAAGCTTTAAAAAATTTAAAGATGCCTGCAATCAGGGGCATGGGAAGTCAGAGGGATGAGTATGGAATGGTGTGAGGCCAAGAGAGGCCAACAGGCCCTTTGGGAATAAGTCAGGTGCCCTGGCCAAAGTCACCTCCTCCCAGACAGCTCTTGCCTTGTTCAACCCTGTGATGTTGCTTATTCTGGCCCCATGACTGGTTGTTTTCCTTTGTTTCTTTTTGCATTGGCAACAACCTAGATGGGGGTGATTAGATGTCCCCCTGCAGGAGCACATGTGTGACACTCAGGAGATTTGCTCCCCTGCCTGGGGTCACAGTACTCAAGGCCACCACACTCTTTGTCTTAGCTGCATTATGGTGGAGGGAAGCAGACAGCAAACTTGTAAAAAGGAGAATCACCTTGTTTCAGTGTTGGCTGTTGTTAGGAGACGATAGGATGTTAGTGGGAGGCTCAGTGCCTCTGTGGGGAGAGTCACAAAAGCCTCTCTGAGAAGTGAAGCCTGACTGAAGATGGGAGTAGGCGAGACAGGTGTGTGGCCCCAGGTCTATGGAGGACAATGGAGAGGAGACCCAGCATGCATAGCTGTTGGTCAGTCACGTCAAGGGGTGAACTTACTGTTGTGAACAATGTTGGAGTGTACAGGGCAATGGATGCTGGGGCCAGAGTAGAATGAGGAAAGTTTTAGGCTACCATGGAGTTGACCTGGGCAGAGGTAAGCAGGGTGGCAGCCCCAAGGTGGCTGGGAATAATAGGGTAAGGCTTCAAGGTTTAGTCACAGCCCTGTGGGGCCACCATGCCCCACCCCACCCCACCCCCTGTATGTGCTCTGCAAAGCGGGCTCGAGTGGCATCAAGCATGGGGTTGGATGTAGTGCAGGGTCTCTTTGGTGGGGGTAATGTTTCTGATGCAGCAGGGCCTACAGAGAGCAGAGTTGGGTTGAGTGGCAGCACTTTGTTTGCTTTAGCCATGTTAAGCATGAGATGTTCCTTTCAAGGGGGTGGTTGGAAGGGCATTAGGGAGACTCCCACCTTGGAGATAGAAACGTGAAGACCTTTGGCATCTAGGTGGCATTTGGAGCTATGAGAGCAGGTGTTTGGGTGAGAGTGGGGGCTTTAGAAAGATGTGTCCAAGTTCTAGAGTGATTAAAGCAGGCTTCCTGGCCAGGCGCAATGGCTCACGCCTGGAATCCTAGCACTCTGGGAGGCCAAGGTGGGTGGATTGCCTGAGCTCACAGGTTTGAGACCAGCCTGAGCCAGAGTGAGACCTCATCTCTAAAAAATAGCCGGGCGTTGTGGCAGATGCCTGCAGTGCCAGCTACTTGGGAGGCTGAGGCAAGGGAATTGCTTAAGTCCAAGAGTTTGAGGTTGCTGTGAGCTGTGATGCCATGGCATTTTACCAAGGGTGACAAAGTGAGACTCTGCCTCAAAAAAAAAGCAGGCTTCCAAGAGTAGCAAGGGTGTTAGGGTTTGCTGAGCCGTTGGCCTTTTAACACTCATATGTGGAAAAGGCTCAGCAGGGGTCGGGGAAAACTAAAGTGGGTCAGGCTGTTAATAGTAGGTGTCTCTAGAATAATTCCTAAGCCATAAAACCTACCCTTTAGGGCGACGCTTGTGGCTCATTGAGTGGGGTACCGGGCCCATATACCTAAGGTGGCAGGTTCAAACCTGGCCTCGGCCGAACTGCAAAAACAGAAAAATAGATGGGTGTTGTGGTGGGTGCCTATAGTTCCAGCTACTTGGGAGGCTGAGGCAAGAGAATTGCCTAAGCCCAGTAGTTGGAGGTTACTGTGAGTTGTGTGATGCCACGGCATTCTACTGAGGGCGATAAAGTGAGACTCTGTCTCTACAAAAAAAAACCCTACCCTTTAAAAATGTGAATTCATAAACAATGACAACTACAACCAAAAAAAAAAAAAAAAAAATAGCCAAGCATTGTGGCAGGTGCCTGTAGTTCCAGCTTCTTGGGAGGCTGAGGCAAGAGAATCACTTAAGCCCAGGAGTTGGAGGTTGCTCTGACCTGTGATGCCACAGCACTGTACCCAGGCCGACATAGTGAGACTCTGTCTCAAAAAAAAAAAAAAAAAAAAAAAGGCTTGTAGCTCAAGCTGCTAAGGCACCAGCCACGTACACCAGAGCTGGCTGGTTCGAATCCAGCCTGCCTCTCTAAACAAAATGACAACCACCACCACCACAACAAAAATAGTTGGGTGTTGTGGCGGGCACCTGTAGTCCCAGCTACTTGGGAGGCTGAGGCAAGAGAATCACTTGAGCCCAGGAATTGGAGATTGCTGTGAGCTGTGATGCCACAGCACTCTACCCAGGGCGACAGCTTGAGGCTCTGTCTCAAAAGAAAAAAAAAAGAAAGAAAGGAAAATGTACATTCAGTTCGTAGTGTTTTCTTTTTTGTAGAGATGGGGTCTTGTTGGGTTGTCCAGGCTGATCTTGAACTCTTGGCCTCTTGTGATCCTCCCCTCTTGGCTTCCCAAAGTGCTGGCATTACAGGTGTAAGCCACTGTCCCTGTCTGTCTTAGTGGTTTACATTCCATGAAGGTAGAATCTTGACTGTCTTGGTCACTGGGTGTTCCCAGCTCTGACCAGGGGTGTGGCGTGGTACAGGCTGGCCACAATAGAGTTCAGGTACTAGCAGGAGGCAACCTCTTTTGCTTTTTCCTTTATATACTTTGGCATGCCAAACATTTATGAAATTAATGATTTTTAATTTTATAAACTTAACATAAATTGTGGATTCCTTTTCTTGGTAGCACTCAGCACATTTCAAATGTTCAACAGCCCTAGGCAGATAGCGGTGACCATATGGCATGGTGCAGATCTAGAATGTTTTCATCACTTCAGAACATTTCTGTGGCAGCCCTGACTCTAGACATTCCCTGTCTTGGTGACTTGCTGTGTCCCACACTTGCGTCATCCATACCACTTGCAGCATCCAGGGGGTGATGCTAAATCCGCCCCCATACCTGTGCCTGCTGTGCCCCCATGAGCCTGTGCTGCTCTCACAGCTCTTGGCCCTGTGGAATCTGTGGGAAGAGGTGGCTGGTGTTGGTTGCCTGCCCTGCTGGTGTGGAGGCACTCTTAGCCCCATGCTTCCTGAGGTGTGTCTCCTTAATGCAGCAGCCCACTGGTAGACACTTGTGGAGGTGAAGTCCCTATGGAGGAGAGGGCAGTCACCCACAGGTGTCTATGGTGACATGGAACCAGAGCAGCATTTTGGTGTTATTTCATTCTTTTCTTTTCCTGGCTTTTGTTGTCTGACATGGTTAAGCTCATACTGTGGGCTCACTATGAGGGACTCTGTTTTTCTTTATTTATTGTTCCAAAGAAACCACAAACTAATGCTTACGGCAAATAATTAAAATCAGAAGTGTGCGGCTCGGCGCCTGTGGCTCAAGCAGCTAAGGCGCCAGCCACGTACACCTGAGTTGGCAAGTTCGAATCCAACCCGGGCCCGCCAAACAATGACGACTGCAACCAAAAAGTGGCTGGGCATTGTGGCGGGCGCCTGTAGTCCCAGCTACTTGGGAGGCAGAGGCAGGAGACTCGCTTGAGCCCAAGAATTGGAGGTTGCTATGAGCTCCAATTGAGTGATGCCACAGCACTCTATCCAGGGTGACAGCTTGAGACTCTGTCCCCCCAAAATAAATAAATAAATAAATAAATAAATAAATAAATAAATAAATAAAAATAAAATCAGAAGTGTGTGGAGTAAACAGTGAAAGATTCATCAGCCCCGTCTCTTTAGAATCTCCTTTTCAGAGGGACTGTTTTCTGTCTGTCTTTTCAAAGCCTTTTCCGCGAGTTTCAGTAACATACATATGATGTTCCATCCTGTTGCCACCTCATGAGCATTTGCCCATGTCACGCCACCCTCTCTGTGACCCTCATTCTTCAGGGTGGCATCATAGGCGGGAGTCCCTGGTGACCTGCCTCATTCTCTTGGTTGGGCTGTCTGCAGCCCCAGACCTGGGAGGGCAAGCAGGTGCAGTTGTATGTCTCACCATCACCATTAGGGGCTGGGTTTTGCAGCAAAGGGCAAGGGTGGGTTGGCACCAGGAGGCCCTTCCCGACATGAACCCTCGGTTCTTCCCTGCCACAGAGGACTACGGGCACTACGAAGAGCTACCGGGGGAGCCTGGGGAGCACCTCTTCCCCGAGCACCCTCTGGAGCCTGACAGCTTCTCTGAGGGAGGGCCCCCAGGCCGGCCGAAGCCGGGCTCCGGTGTCCCCGACTTCCTGCCCTCGGCCCAGAGGGCCCTGTACCTGAGGATCCAGCAGAAGCAGCAGGAGGAGGAGGAGAGAGCGAGGAGGCTGGCTGAGAGCAGCAAGCAGGACCGGGAGAATGAGGAAGGCATGTGTCCTCCCAGGGGCAGGGGCGCAGGCCCCCCGGGCCACTGTGCAGGGGAGAGGTGGGGAATGCCTAGGTCGGGTTTTCTTTCAGGAAGGAACCTGTGGCCAGGGAGGGCCCCTCGCCAGAACAGTGAAGCCAGGCTGGGGCTGTTGTATCTTCCTGAGAAACTGGAAGTCAGGGCTGCCCTCTGTGTGTTGGGATTTGAGAGAGAACTGGATTCCTTCTCCATTGAGAAGGACAGTGGCTGGGTCCTGGAGGAGACAGTGGCCAATGGGATTGACTGCCTGGGCCTTTTCTGTGGAGGCTTTAGGGAGAGTCACAGCCTGCCTCTCTCCAGACCATGCGCTTCGGGGGGGTTGCGGGGAAGGGGGGAGCAGATAAGCTCGTTGTTAAAATAAATCTGTAGTAACCATAGTTACAGCCACTAGGACTCAGTGCTTATGGTCAACCTGGGGGTGTCCACCCTGGGGTGAAATGAACAAGTGATGTTTAGATCCTGAAGCCAGTGAGCCAGTGGGGACAGCTGGAGGAGGGGCTCCTGGCCTCTGGTGGCTCACATCTCCCCTGTCTAGAAGGTTTTGGTCAGGCCAGATTCTGAGTCTTCCCCTGGCTCCGCCTCTTACCCGCTGGTGATTACAGTTCATCAGCATCTGCTGTTCCCTGAGACGGGGACATTGTGAATGGCCTGAAGGCATCTGTGAGCCCAGCAACAGCTTGAGTCAGCAGTGGCTGTTGCCAGGACCTCCAGAAAGAGGTGCCTGGAGCTGGACTTGCCATGTTGGGGGCTAAAGCAACTGGAGAGGGAGGGGGAGGCAGCAGAGCCTGTGACCAGCAGTCCCACTCAGTCCCGGCCCTGCGCCCAGGGCAATGGCACCGTGCCTTTATTTGCTCTTCTGTGAAATGGCCCTGGCAGTAACACTATCTCCTTGGTGGTTGCAAGTTCCTAAATAAGACAGACCACTTAGAGCAGTGCAGGAAAGCTCCGTAAGCATCAGCCACTGGCCTGCTGGAGCACCTGCTCTCCTCCGCAGCCCACTGGGAGGTCCTTAGGAGAGGAGGCTCTGAGGCTCTCAGAGGTAAGAGCTGAGGAGCCATTCACTTGGTGGGCTGCTGTGGGGTCCAAGAAGACTGGTGGTGGATGTAGTGGCCACTTACCCCTCCCTCCTCTGTTCTTTCTCAGGTGACACTGGAAACTGGTACTCCAGTGATGAGGACGAGGGTGGGAGCAGCGTTACCTCCATCCTTAAGACCTTGAGGCAGCAGACATCTAGCCGACCCCAGGCTTCAGTCGGGGAGCTGAGCAGCAGTGGTCTGGGGGACCCCCGCCTCCAGAAGGGACACACCACAGGAGGCCGGCTGGCTGACCCTCGCCTTAGCCGGGACCCCAGACTTACCCGCCATGCTGAAGCTTCCAGCGGGTCAGGCACAGGGGACTCAGGGCCTTCAGATCCTCGTTTGGCTCGCGCACTACCCACCGCCAAGCCTGAAGGCAGCCTTCATTCCAGCCCCTCAGGCCCTGGCAGCTCCAAAGGGTCTGGGCCCCCTCCCACAGAAGAGGAGGAAGGAGAGCGGGCTTTGCGGGAGAAGGCCGTGAACATTCCCCTGGACCCCCTCCCTGGGCACCCTCTGCGGGACCCAAGATCACAGCTGCAGCAGTTCAGCCATATCAAGAAGGATGTGACCCTGAGCAAGCCGAGCTTTGCCCGTACTGTGCTCTGGAACCCAGAGGACCTGATCCCCTTGCCCATCCCCAAGCAGGATGCGGCTCCCCCAGTACCCGCCGCCCTGCAGTCCATGCCTGCCCTGGACCCCAGGTTGCACCGTTCCACCACCACAGGGCCTCCCAATGCTCGGCAGCGCCCAGGTACTTCCACGGACCCCAGCACATCCAGCTCCAACCTCCCTGACTTTGAACTCCTCTCACGTATCCTCAAGACTGTCAATGCCACTGGCACCTCCGTGTCCCCTGGCTCAAGCGACAAGCCCAGTGACCCCCGAGTGCGGAAGCCTCCCACCGACCCTCGGCTGCAGAAACCAGCAGACTCAGCCTCCTCCCGGGCTGCCAAGCCTGGTCCCACCGAAGTACCCTCTCCAGCTGGTAGTCCCAGTGGGGAGTCCTCCCCACCAGCCACGGCTCCCTATGACCCACGCGTACTAGCAGCTGGGGGGCTGGGTCAGGGCAGTGGGAGCGGGCAGAGCAGCGTGCTGAGTGGCATCAGTCTCTACGACCCAAGGACTCCCAACACAGGTGGCAAAGCCACAGAGCCTGCTGCTGATGTGGGGGCTCAGCCTAAGTGCCCCGAGGGCAATGGCAAAAGCTCAGCATCCAAGGCCAAGGAGCCCCCTTTTGTCCGCAAATCTGCTCTGGAACAGCCAGAAACGGGAAAGGCTAGTGCCGATGCGGGTGTAGCCACGGCCACAGACAGATACAATAGTTACAACCGGCCCCGGCCAAAGGCTGCTGCAACCCCTTCTGCCACCACAGTCACCCCACAACCAGAGGGTGCCCCACCCCAGCCTGGGGTACACAACCTGCCTGTGCCCACCCTCTTTGGGACTGTGAAGCAGGCCCCCAAGACAGGAACGGGAAGCCCGTTTGCTGGCAATAGCCCAGCCCGTGAGAGTGAGCAGGATGCAGGGTCCCTGAAAGATGTTTTTAAAGGCTTTGACCCCACTGCCTCCCCCTTTTGCCAGTAGTGTTAAGCCAGAGTCAGGACCCCCTCCACTCCCCCCTCTGAGGGTGATATTTAAGGCCAGCAACTGGAGTTGGGAACTTGGGGAACAGGGGAAAAGTCTGGGTGTCCCTCCCTCCCTCTTCCCTTCCTTCCTTTTTTTTTTTTTTTTGAGTAGTACTTTCTTTGAGACTTATAAATTGTATATAACCATTTTCAGTTCTGGTCAGTGCTGCAGGGCTCCCAGGCTCCCAGAGAAAACCAACTTCTGCCCCTGAACAGTTCTGAGTGCTCTGGGCCTCAGCCCCAGTGGGCACTGCCTGGCCAGGCCTCCCTGAGGTTGGAGGCCCAGTGGGTTTTCTGGACAAAGCTTGGTCCCTTCCCTCCAGGACAAAGGGAACAGTAAGCATCTGAGAAGGCACTGAACATTACTCACCCCGCGCCACTGAGCAATGAGATGTGGGATCCAGACCACAGCAGGACTGGAGTGGAAGCAGGCCCGGGCATTTAGAACCCCAGGTGCACCACCCCTGTCGATTCAGCACCAGAAGAGATGGAGAAAGGGAAAATGGATCAGAGGAAAAAGTGCTCCCTGGCACTTCCCTGCTCTTGTTTCTCTGGATTGGTACATGATTCCCTTTCTGCCACCCTCCATCCAGAGTTCATCCTGAAAACCAACACCTTCCACCCTGTGGCAGATGCCAAGGTGAGAGGTGGACCTGGAGGCAGTAGAGGCCAGTGTGAGTTGGCGGCCCTCCAAGCACGCATTTTCTGTCAGTATTAACCCACTCGTCCTGTCAGAGCCACATCCTCCCCCCATGCTGGGGTCTGCCCTGGTCCTCAGAAGCCATGGTGCCCAGTGTGTCCTCACTGTGGGCCCTGGCCCCTGGAGACAGCTCAAGGATCCGAGGTGAAGCCACTCTTGCAGGCCTCTGACAGAGGGAGCCCTGGAGCGGCTCTTCAGCCAAGTGTTTGTTCCTTCTCTGCTTTTCTCGCACCTCCTCAGCTGTGTTATGTGCAGGGCACAGGTATTGGTGTGTTTGTTTTCCTCTCCCAGGCCAACATGCAGCTTCAGAGGTGTGTCACAATGTTGGATTTGCCAGAAAGAGGGCCTGAGAGGGTAGGAGTCTGCAGCCAGGGCAGGAGAGGGGGCACACTGGACCCTTTCCAAGAGAGGGACCAAGACCCCATTGGAGGAAAGGGACCGAGGGCTGTGTCCTCCCCTCCTGCAGCTGAGACAGTTGAAGTGTCTGCCTGGCTGCTTCTTCCTTTCCCACCCTGGCTGAGGTCCAGCCTCATCCACAGAGCCCAGAGGAGGCCCACCCCGTGGACATGACCTAGGGGGACTGGCCTCTGGGGAACTAGGCAGAGCCTGTAGGTCCTGCCTCTGGGTCACTTTCATGGCCCCAGGAAGTCTGTTTCCTTGTGGGTCCATCTCCTGCCTGTCTCTCCAGTTCCTGCCGCCTGGCTGAAGACCTTGGTCTCTTCCTTGCTGACACTGAGGAGACCTGGTCACCAGCCCAAGGACTCCCTCTCTCACCTATTTTGGTGGGAGATAAACAAGGCTACTAAACTACCCCATAAAGAGAAAAAAATGAAAAACTCATTACTTTGGGGCCCAGAGGCAGGGCAGGTGAGGCAGTGCCCCAAAGGGCCAGATAGCCCTGGACTCAGCGTGTGATCAGGTTGGTTGGTTTGTACTTTTGTCTTTTTTGTTTTTTGTTTTGTTTTGTTTTGTTTTTTAAGCAATCATTAATGAGATTTGTCTTCAGCCACCAGAGTTGGCCTTGCAGCAGAGGGCTGCAGCCCTTGGTGTTTGTAAAATAAGTAAGAATACACAGTGTGACAGTGTTTGGGCTTTTTTTCTCCTTTTGAGAATTTTCTTTTATAAGAGAAAAATTAAATATTTTTTAAAACCGAAATCTGTGGATGAAATAGAAGCTGGAAGCCTCCTCTTGGAACATTCAGCCTAAGAACCTCATAGGACTATGAATTCACCCGAAGTTTTCATTTGCCATCAGGCCGAGCTTTTAAAGAAAATTTGTTCTCTAACCAGGATTGTAACAAAAGTGTAAATACTATTTCAGAGTTGAAAGTTGATGGTGCAAATATGTATATAACGTACTGTATTTTTACAATGATCGCCGCATGACTCTACTCCACCCCCCTTTTTGTACTCCATACCTGTCTTCCAGAAACGTCACCTGCCTTTTCTCCTGTGGTCTCTTAATCCAATAATTGTATTACTGCCATTAAAGGATGCAGTTATTTTAAAAAGCCTGTGCGTCTGCTCTCTCCCAGTGGTCCAGTCCATCCCTGGCCTGGACATTAACAAGGAGGAAGGTAGGGGCAGCCAGGGTGAAACCTGGACCTGTTCTGTCCGTAGTGTCTCCAGACAGCCTATGCTTTTCTCAGTGACTGGCTGCAGTTATCTGCCAACAACTGCACCCTGAGGTTCCTGAGCTCCCCCTCTGGGGTCTGTCTCAGCTTTTGAGATCCAGGGGTGGCCTGTACAGGCCTGTGGAGAGCTCATGAGGAAAGGCCAATGGTGAACACAAGCTGGACACCAGGCTGGCTTCTGTAGGTGTGAAGGGCTTTATCAGGTCTTCCCTGAGGAAGCAGCACTCAGCCTAGAGAGTGACCTGGTCTCCCCGAGTGGATTCTGGACTCTGTTTCAGTGGGCCTGTGTTCGTTTTCCTTGCTGTTGTACACACTATCAAACTTAATGGCTTAAAACCACACGAATTTATTTTTATTTATTTATTTTTTGAGACAGAGCCTCAAGCTGTCACCCTGGATAGAGTGCTGTGACATCACAGCTCACAGCAACCTCCAATTCCTGGGCTCAAGCAAGTTTCCTGCCTCTGCCTCCCAAGTAACTGGGACTACAGGCGTCCGCCACAACGCCCGGCCATTTTGTTGTTGTTGTTGTGGCCACTATTGTTTGGCAGGCCCGGGCTGGATTTGAACCCGCCAGCTCAGGTGTATGTGGCTGGCGCCTTAGCCTGTTGAGCTACAGGCGCTGAGCCTGTATTTTTATTTTTTGAGACAGAACCTCAAGCTGTTGCCCTGATGAGAGCGCTGTGGAATCACAGCTCACAGCAACGTCCAACTCTTGGACTTGGCTCAGCGCCTTTGGCTCAACGGCTAGGGCGCCAGCCACGTACACCTGAGCTGGCCGGTTCGAATCCAGCCCGGGCCCACCAAACAATGACGGCTGCAACCAAAAAATGGCCGGGCGTGGTGGCGGGCGCCTGTAGTCCCAGCTACTTGGTAGGTGGAGGCAGGAGACTTGCTTGAGCCCAGGAATTGAAGATTGCTGTAAGCTGTAATGCCACAGCACTCACTCTAGGGTGACAGCTTTAGGCTCTGTCTCAAAAAAAAAAAAAAACAACTACTACTCCTGGACTCAAGCTATTCTCCTGCCCCTACCTCCCAAGTAGCTGGGACAATAGGTACCTGCCACAATGCCTGGCTATTTTGTGGTTGTAGCCGTCATTGTTTGGCGGGCCCGGGCTGGATTCGAACCCATCAGCTCAGGTGTATGTGGCTGGCGCCTTCACCTTAATCGCTTGAGCCACAAGCACCGAGCCAACAACACAAATTTTTTAGAAGTTCTGTAAGTCAGAACTGTGACAAGGTTCTTATCTGCGCTAATGTGGAGCTGTGCCAGGACTGCATTTCTCTTTCTTTCTTTTTTTTTTTGTAGAGACAGAGTCTCACTTTATTGCCCTGGGTAGAGTGCTGTGGCATCACACAGCTCACAGCAACCTCCAGCTCCAGGGCTTAAGTGATTCTCTTGTCTCAGCCTCCTGAGTAGCTGGGGCCACAGGCGCCTACCACAACGCCCGGCTATGTTTTTGTTGCAGTTTGTCCAGGGCTGGGTTTGAGCCCGCCACCCTTGGTATATGGGGCCGGCGCCCTGCACATTGAGCCACAGGTTCCGGCCTCTTTTTTTTTTTTAGAGACAGAGTCTCACTTTGTCACCCTGTGTAGAGTGCTGTGGCATCACAGCTCACAGCATCCTCCAACTCCTGGGATAGGCGATTCTCTTGCCTCAGCCTCCTGAGTAGCTGGGACTACAGACCCCCGCCACAACGCCCATCTATTTGTTGCAGTTTGGTCGGGGTCAGGTTTGAACTCGCCACCCTTGGTATATGGGGCCAGTGCCCTACTCACTGAGCCACAGACACCGCCCAATTTTTTTTTTTTTTGAGACAGTCTCCCTATGTCGCCCTGAGTAGAGTACTGTGGTGTCACAGCTCACAGCAACCTCAAACTCTTGGGCTTAAATGATCCTTTTGCCTCAGCCTCCCAAGTAGCTGGGACTACAGATACCCGCCACAGTGCCTGGCTACTTTAGTAGAGACAGAGTCTTGCTCTTGCCCAGGCTGGTCTTGAACTGCTGAGCTCAGTTAATCTACCCATCTCAGCCTCCCAGAGTGCTAGAATTACAAGCATGAGCCACCACACCTGGTCAGCACTGCATTTCTTGGAACAGAGAGAAGCCATTTTCTTGGGTTTTCCAGTTTCCAGAGAACACCCACATTCCTTGGCTCATGGCCGCTTACCCCATCTCCAAAGCCTGCAATATCACCTCTTTCTCTGGCCACACCTGGGAAAGGGTCTCCACTTGTAAGGATCTGTGTGATTAGGTTGAGCCCACTTGGGTAATCGAGGCTGGTCATGTCTTCAAAGTCCCCTTTCCCATGTAAATTACATATTCATAAGATGACGGGCTTCATGGGGATAAGGACATGGAGCTCTCTGGAGGGCCATTTTGCCTTTTAATTGGCATTCCCTCAGAGGGGTCTCATTGCCCACACACTAGTTGCTGGTTTAACTAGGTAAAGTGTACGTATATAGAGTTCTATTTTTTTTTTTTTTTTGCAGTTTTTGGCTGGGGCTGGGTTTGAACCCGCCACTTCCTGCATATGGGGCCAGCGCCCTACTCCTTTGAGCCACAGGCACTGCCCTAGAGTTCTATCTTTGAATTTCTTCCAACCCATCTATAATACTGAGCAAGGATGATTTCACCTATAACGCAAACTCCAGCTCAGCTGGCTCAAACAGGCAAGCTCCATCATCTCACAGAGGAATGTTGGTAGGGCCATTCAAGGGCTGGTAGAGTTGGGAGGATTTCCTGGGGTTCTGGTAGTCTTTCCATCCCGCCACTCTTGGCATATCAGCAGCAGCCCTCATTGCAGAATGGTGAGAGCATCTCCCCAGCTTCACTTTCTTTCCCCAGCAGATGCAGAAGCAGAAAGGGAATTGTTCCTCTCCTGTACTTTTTGTATGAGCAAGGAAGTACTTCCCAGAATCCCTGCAGCATACTTTGCTTCATCTGTCAGTCAGGATCAAATTGTGTGCCCTTTCCTGCCTCAGACACTGGCAAGAAGGGCATAGAAATCTCACAATTAGTTTTTAGACTTAAAAACTTCAAGACCTGTGCTGGGAGGGCATCACCATCATTTCATCAAAGTTCTTGGGCCAGGCACAACTCGGCCCCAGATCCACTGGCCAGCATTGGGGTACAGTAGAGGTGTCCAGCTGGCTGGGTGAGGTGAGTCAGGGTCGCTAGAGGAAGGAAGACAGTGCCTGGAGCTGGAAAGGCTGCATGTCCTGCAGACGGACCACTACAGAACATTTTTTTTTTCTTTTGAGACAAGAGTCTCATTCAATAGCCCTCAGTAGAGGTTGTGTCATAGCTTGCGGCAACTTCAACCTCTTCAGCTCAAGGATCCACGCCCACCACAACGCCCAGCTATTTTTTTTGTCGCAGTTATCGTTGTTTAGCTGGCCCAGGCTGGGTTCGAACCCGCCAGGCTAGACCACTGTGGGATGTTTCATTAATTCAACTCGAGTCACCTTCCCCGCCTAAAGCAAAGGGGACAGGGACTGCAGTTCTACCGTGTGGCCAGAAGGCGGCACTAATGTCAACCTCGTGGGCCACCTCGCCAGCCCCGCCCCTCCGGCCTCAGCTTCTCCAAGTTCTCCCTGCCGGCTCCCGTCCATTTTTTCCCCTTGCGTCTCCTCTGTTGGTGTCTGCATTTCAGACACCCCGGGCTCATGCCGAACCCCAACCATGATATTTGCTATTGACCCTGGGGGGTGCCCAAGATGGTTTGGCTGCAAAGTGCAGTTGGTCTTGGTCAAAATTACAGCGTAGTGACTAAGATTAAAAAATGGCCACCTGTGATAGTACCTGGGGAAACTTAGTAACAAATGCATCATTCAGGGTTCTCCAGAGAACCAGAACCAACGGGATATATACGTAACCATAGAGAGAGACATAGATTAACAGATCTCTACCCAGGCCTACATATACTTGTCTAAGTCTACGCATGTGCTATCCAGATGGCGATCTAGTATATACATCTATACAAGTCTGCGTCTCTGAATGTGTGCGCAGTATCCGTGGGGCATAGGTTCCAGGACGTCTAGTGGATACGAAAATTCACATATGCTCAAGTCTCTAATATAACATGGTATTTGCATATAACCCACACACACATTGTCCCATACACTTTAAATCATCTCTAGATTGCTTATAATACCTAACGCTGTGTAATGGTGGTTGTACTGCATTGTTCAAAGAATAATAACAAAGAAAAAAGTCTGTACATGCTCAGTACAGATGTAACCATCCTTTGCCCCTCAAAATTTTCTTTTTTTTTTTTTTGAGACAGAGCCTCAAGCTGTCACCCTGGGTAGAGTGCCGTGCCATCACAGCCAACAGAAACCTCCGACTCCTGGGCTTACGCAATTCTCTTGCCTCAGCCTCCTAAATAGCTGGGACTACAGGTACCTGAAACAACGCCCAGCTATTTTTAAAGTCAGGGTCTCACTCTTGCTCAGGCCAATCGCAAACTCCTGCACTCAAGCAACCTACCTGCCTCGGCCTCCCAAAGTTCTGAGATTACAGCCTTGAGCCACCACACCTGGCCTCCAGCTAATTTTTCTTTTTCTTTCTTTCTTTTTTTTTTTTTTTTGTAGAGACAGAGTCTCACTCTATGGCCTTTGGTAGAGTGCCGTGGCAACACACAACAGCTCACAGCAACCTCCAACTCCTGGGCTTAGGCCATTCTCTTGCCTCAGCCTACCGAGTAGCTGGGACTATAGGTGCCCACCACAACGCCCGGCTATTTTTTTTTTGTTGCAGTTTGGGCAGGGCCGGGTTTGAACCGGCCACCCTCGGTATATGGGGCCAGTGCCTACTGACTGAGCCACAGGCACCACCTCCAGCTAATTTTTCTATTTTTATTTATTTATTTATTTATTTATTTGAGACAGTCTCACTTTGTCACCCTTGGTAGAGTACTGTGGTGTCATAGCTCACAGCAAACTCAAATTCTTGGGCTTAAGCGATTCTCTTGCCTCAGCCTCCGAAGTAGCTGGGACTACGGGCACCCGCCACAATGCCTGGCTACGTTTAGAAAAGACAGGGGGGACTCGGCGCCTGTAGCTCAAGTGGCTAAGGCACTAGCGACATACACCAGAGTTGACGGGTTCGAATCCAGCCTGGGGCCTGCCAAACAACAATGACGACAACAACCAAAAAATAGCCAGGCGTTGTGGCAGATGCCTGTAGTCCCAGCTACTTGAGAGGTTGAGGCAAGAGAATCGCTTAAACCCAGGAGTTTGAGGTTGCTGTAAGCTGTGATGCCATGGCACTCTACCCAGGGCAACAGCTTGAGGCTCTGTCTCAAAAAACAAAAAGAAGAGACAGAGTCTCACTCTTGCTCAGGCTGGTCTCAAACCTGTGAACTCAGGTAATCCACCTGCCTTAGCCTCCCAGAGTGCTAATTTCTTTTTTTCCTTTCTTTGAGACAGAGTTTTACTATGTCATGCTCGGTAGAGTGCCATGGCATTATAGTTCACAGGAACCTCAAACTCTTGAGCGTAAGCAATTCTCCTGTCTCAGCCTCCCAAGTAGCTGGGACTACAGGCACCTGCCACAACACCCGCTTAATTTTTGTTGCAGTTGTCACTGTTGTTCAGCTGGCCCGGCCAGGTTCAAACCCGTCAGCCTCGGTGTATGTGGCTGACACCATAACCATTGTGCTATGGGCGCCGAGCACTAATTTCTTTTTTTTTAACTTTTTTTTTTTCTTTTTTTTGAGACAGAGTCTCACTTTGTCACCCTCTTGTAGAGTACTGTGGCGTCATAGCTCACAGCAACCTCAAGCTCTTGGATTCAAGTGATTCTCTTGCCTCAGTTTCACAAGTAGCTGGCACTACAGGCACCTGCCACAATTCCTGGCTATTTTTAGAGATGAGGTCTCACTCTGGCTCAGGCTGGTCTTGAACCTATGAACTCAGGCAATCCACACATCTTGGTGTCCCAAGTGCTGGGATTACAGGCGTGGGCCACCTCGCCCGGCCCATTTTTTCTATCTTTTATTATTATTATTATTATTATTATTATTTTTTTTTTTTTTTGAGACAGAGCTTCAAGCTGTCACCCTGGATAGAGTGCTGTGACATCACAGCTCACAGCAACCTCTAATTCCTAGGCTCAAGCGAGTCTCCTGCCTCTGACTCCCAAGTAGCTGGGACTACAGGCGCCTGCCACAATGCCTGCTCATTTTTTGGTTGCAGCCACCTTTGTGGTTTGGCGGGCCCGGGCTGAATTCGAACCTGCCAGCTCAGGTGTACGTGCTGGCGCCTTAGCCCGTTGAGCCACAGGCGCCGAGCCTTTTTCTATCCTTAGTAGAGATGGAGTCTCAAACTCTTGGTCAGACTGGTCTTGAACTCCTGAGCTCAAGCAATCCACCCACCTCAGCCTCCCAGAGTGCTAGAATTACAGGCAAGAGCCAGGATGCTTGGCTCTAGTTTTGAATTCTAGGCCCCAAGGGATCTTCCCACCTTGCTCTTCCAGAGTGCTAAGATTACAGGTATGCACCACTTCGCCTTGCCTGTTTACTAACTTACACCAAGTGTGTAGCTCAATGCTGGTAGAGAATAAGTGCTCAGTAAATACTTGATGAAAGAGTGAAAGAATGAGGATAAATTGCATGGCACAAAGGACAGCAATTTGGAATTGAACATGTCTAATTAGCTTTATGATTTAGGGCAAGTTTTTTTAACCTTGTCTTCTTCTTTTATAAAATGGAGATAATAAGGATGCCTCTCCTAGCGTTATTATGAGGATTTAATGAGATTACCCATGTAGGGCAATAGGACCAGGTGAGGTGGGACACATGGTCATTGCTCAGTGAACATTAGCTTTTATTACCTCATATCTCTGAGACTCAGTGTTTTCCTCTGTAAAACATTCTCAGCCCTAACTTCTAGGGTTACAATGAGTATTAAAAGACATTATGTACCTAATGTGCCCAGCACAATTCCTGGCATAGAAAAGGCCACCAGTAAATGTTTGTTATTATCATTGACTGAGTCTCCCACCTATATCGGGTGGAGGGATATAGAGATGGATTCAATCAAGAATCCAGTCCAGGGCAGCACCTGTGGCTCAGTGAGTAGGGTGCCAGCCCCATATACCAAAGGTGGCAGGTTCAAACCCAGCCCCCGCTGAACTGCAAAACAAAAAAATAGCCGGGCGTTGTGGCAGGTGCCTGTAGTCCCAGCTACTCGGGAGGCTGAGGCAAGACAATTGCCTAAGCCCAGGAGTTGGAGGTTGCTGTGAGCTGTGTGATGCCACAGCACTCTACAGAGGGCGATAAAGTGAGACTCTGTCTCTACAAAAAAAACCAAAACAGTTTAGGGCGGTGCCCGTGGTTCAAAGGAGTAGGACGCTGGCCCCATATACTGGAGGTGGTAGGCTCAAACCTGACCCCGGCCAAAAACTGCAAAAAAAAATAGAATCCAGTCCACACTAGCCGGGCATTGTGGCGGGCGCCTGTGGTCCCAGCTACTTAGGAGGCTGAGGCAGGAGACTTGCCTAAGCCCAAGAGCGGGAGGTTGCTGTGAGCAGTGAGGCCACAGCACTCTACGGAGGGCGATAAAGTGAGATTCTGTCTCTAAAAAAAAAAAAAAAAAAAAATTCCCGTCCACTGACCAGTTAGATGAAAATATTTCAAATTGAATATAAAACCAGCACATTGTACCCCACGATTGCATTAATGTACACAGCTATGATTTAATTAAAAAAAATCCAGTCCACTGGAAGGTCCAAGCCTGATGGCAGTGACAGTTATTTATAGCGATCATATAACACAGTGTAGTAAGGGTAATATGAAGCCACTGTGTATCTAGCAGCAGAACCAGGCTACAGGTGTTTCCCAGTGGAATCTTTTCCCTCCACAGTTAGACCAGAGACTTAGACCTTAAGGGAAAGTAGAATTGTTTATAGCAGGGAAAATTAGAAACGACCTAGGTGTTCAACCATAGGATTCAGGATCAATCATTGGTAGTACCTGCTTATAATGTGTCAGTTATGGACTATTAAATATAAAGTGTGGGGGCAGTGCCTGTGGCTCAATGGGTAGGGCGCCAGCTCCATATACCTAGAGTGGCGTGTTCAAACCAGGCCCCCGGCCAAACTGCAACAAAAAAATAGCCAGGCGTTGTGGCGGGCGCCTGTAGTCCCAGCTACTCGGGAGGCTGAGGCAGGAGAATCGCCTGAGCCCAGGAGTTGGAGGTTGCTGTGAGCTGTGTGATGCCACGGCACTCTACCGAAGGTGAGAAAGTGGGACTCTGTCTCTACAAAATAAATAAATAAATAAAATAAAATAAATTAAAATAAATATAAAGTGTGAAGGAGAAGATGGCAACTGGCTAGGAGTCAGGCATTCTTTTTTTTTGAGACAGAGTCTTACTAAGTTGCCCTTGGTAGAGTGCTGCAGTGGAATCATAGCTCACAGCAACCTCAAACTCTTGGGCTGGCACCCGCCACAATGTCCACATCTATTTTTTGTTGCAGTTATTATCATTGTTTCAGCAGGCCCGGGCCAGGTTCAAACCCACCACCCTCAGAGTATGTGGCTGGCACCGTAACCACCGTACTATAGGCGCCGACCCATTTTTTTTTTTTTTTTTTGACTTTTTTTTGCAGTTTTTGGCCGGGGCTGGGTATGAACCCGCCACCTCCAGCATATGGGGCCGGTGCCCTACTCCTTTGAGCCACAGGCGCCACCCCATTTTCTTTTTAATAGAGTACCCCTCTGGAACCCAAGATAAAGTTCAGTGTCAACATAGCTCACTGGAATCGCAAGCTTCTGGGCTCAAGCAACTCTCCTGACTCAGCCTCTGGAGTAGCTGGGACTACAGGAGGGCACTACCACAACCATTTAAGTTTTTTGTTGTTGTTGTTGTTGCAGTTTTTGGCTGGGGCTGGATTTGAACCCACCACCTCCAGCATATGGGGCCGGTGTCCTACTCCTTTGAACCACAGGCGCCACCCCCGTTTAAGTTTTTATTTCATTTATTTTTTTTTTTTTTTTGAGACAGAGTCTCACTATGTCACCCTCGGTAGAGTGTTGTGGCATGACAGGTCACAGCAACCTCCAACTCTTGGGCTTAAGCGATTCTCTTGCCTTATCCTCCCAAGTAGCTGGGACTACAGGTGCCCACCACAATACTCGGTTATTATTTTTGTTACAGTTGTCATTGTTGTTTAGTTGGCCTAGGCCGGGCTTGAACTTGCCGGCCTCGGTGTATGTGGCGCCATAACCACTGTGCTACGGGCACTGAGCCCAATTCATTTCATTTCATTTCATGTCATTTCATTATTGCATTTCTTTTTTTTTTTTTTTTTTTTTTGAGACAGAGCCTCAAGCTGTCACCCTGGATAGAGTGCTGTGACATCACAGCTCACAGCAACCTCCAATTCCTGGGCTCATACGATTCTCCTGCCTCTGCCTCCCAAGTAGCTGGGACAACAGGCGCCCGCCACAACGCCCAGCCATTTTTTGGTTGCAGCCGTCATTGTTGTTTGGCGGGCCCGGGCTGGATTCGAACCCACCAGCTCAGGTGTACGTGGC
>CAUYRH010171640.1:0-18139 GCA_963574655.1 Perodicticus potto | reverse complement strand
AAAAATGGCCAGGCATTGCGGCGGGCGCCTGTAGTCCCGGCTACTTGGGAGGCGGAGGCAGGAGACTCGCTTGAGCCCAGGAATTGGAGGTTGCTGTGAGCTGTGATGCCATGGCACTCTCTCCAGGGTGACAGCTTGAGGTTCTGTCTCAAAAAAAAAAAAAAAAAAAAAAAAAAAATGAAAGGCGCACCAGCTGGAGGGCCAGCCACAAACACTGGAGCTGGTGGGTTTGAACCCAGCCTGGGCCTGCCAAACAATGACAACTACAACAACAACAACAAAAAAATATATATAGAGAGAGAGCCAGGTGCCTGTAATCTTAGCTGCTTGGGAAGCTGAGGCAAGAGACTCGCTTAAGCCCAAGAGTTTGAGGTTGCTGTGAGCTGTGACGCCATGGCACTGTACCCAGGGCAATACCTTGAGACACTGTCTCAAAAAAAAACAAAAAAACAAAAACAAAAAACCCCAGAGTACTATGGCAGGGCTTTAAATACATTATCTTATTTAATCTTTCCAACCATCAGGTAGTTATAATCACTCCCAATTTTATAGATGCAGAAATTAAGTAATTTTTACTTAACCAAGTTAGAAAGAAGCTTGACCTTAGATCTCTCTGACTCTAAAACAAACAAACCCTCCCCAAAAGTCCCCCCAAAAACTCTTTCCAATCGTACAAATACAAATGTATTCTAACCAGTCTGTTCATGACAAACGATAGGTAAAAAATAGAAATAAAAATAAATTTCCTCTAGCCAGGCATTGTGACAGGCACCTGTAGTCCCAGATACTTGGGAGGCTGAGGCAAGAGAAGTGCTTAAGCACAAGAGTTTGAAGATGCTGTGAGCTGTGACATCACAGCACTCTACCAAGGGCAACATATGAGACTCTGTGTCAAAAAAAAAGATAAATTTCCTCAATAGAAATGTAAAATGAACCTAAAAAGTTTATAATAAATCAATTTAAGGCTATCTTAGAGATGTGAAATTAACTTAAAGCAATTCAATTTTTTATAATGCCTCATGAAATTTGGCTGTGCATACTTTTCTGCTACGGTTCTGATTGGATTGGGAAAAGATAAAATTCCTGTGGGTTTTACCATTTGGTACTAATTTCGATAAAATATTTGACAGGGCGAGAACAAACACTAATCTCAATTCTCTATCTTTCAGACAAACACTAATCTCAATTCTCTATCTTTCAGACAGAGTCTCTCTGTCACCTCAGCAGAGTGCCCTGGCATCAACAGCAACCTCAAACTTTAGGGCTCAAGAGATCCTCTTGCCTCAGCCTCCTGAGTAGCTGGGATTACAGGCGTTTGCCACAATGCCTGGCTAATTTCTCTATTTTTAGTACAGAAAGGGTCTCACTGTTGCTCAGGCTGGTCTTGAAGTCCTCAGCTCAGGCGACCCTCCCGCCTGGGCCTCCCAGAGTGCTAGCATTACAGGTGTAAACCACTGCACCCTGCTACTAATTCAATTCTTCATTTTTTGTCATTAATCTCGGAATATCAATTCTGCACACCCCACCTACTATTACCTTCATGAGCAGTGTCTGATACGACAGTGACTCCCTTGCAGAGCTCCTGGGCTGTCCCAGCACTGCCTCTTCATGTCTAGTGTAAGCCAGCTCTTTTTCCTTCATCTACCTTTATCCACTTCCCTTCTCTCTCTCTAAAAAAATTAAGTTCACTTTATGCTAGATTTTCTTTTTGCTATTTGAGGAAACCATTTTCCATTGTATATCCTCTTAAAATTCACTTGAATTTGTCTACAAAGCTCAAATTGACTCGAGTAGGGTATGCCAGAAAAGAATCATGGAAAATTTTATAGGGAAATAATAATCAAATTTCTCACATTGTATCAATGATGTTGCCAACTTTGTGTTGATAAGCTCTACGGTGTAAACAGTTGCGAGTGTGGAACATGTCATACAGATTTCCAACCTCCTGCAGGAAAACATGAAATAAATATTAAGGTAGGATCAAATTATGTTAACCTTATTAACAGAAAATACGTATGACAAGGAAAAGGGATGGTGGCAGACAAGAAGCCTATACATGGGGGCTACTTCATTAAAATCTCTAAACTTACTAAAAAATGGGAGATTACTAAAGATTAGTAAAACTATTTATTGGTTTGCAACTTTCCTTTCTTAGTAAATTAAAGTTTATTGCATGTTCTAACTCTGTGACAGGTTCTGTTTTAGGTAGCTTAACCATACTTTTTAACCCTCCCAATAATTCTAGGAAACAGGTATTACTATTCTTGTATTCTTTGTTCTTGACAGAAAGACTTCCTATTGTATAGCACTAGGCTAGTTTTGGTTACATGACTGACTGCCATCTAGCAGAGACCTAATGATTTCAGTAATTGACTTTGAACAATAGCAGTAGGAACTTCACAGGTCCATTTATATTTGGATTTGGATTTTCTCCTGCTTCTGCCATCTCTAAGATAGCAAGACCAACCCCTCCTCTTTCTTAGTCCACTCAATTTGAAGACAACAAAGATGAAGATCTTTATGATCTTGTTCCACTTAATGAATGTAATGTATTTTCTCTTCCTTATGATTAACTTAGTAACATTTTCTCTAGCTTACTTTATTGTAAGAATATAGTATATAATACGTATAATATACAAAATGTGTGTTAGTTAACTATAAATGTTATTGGTAAGTCTTCTGTACAACAGTAGGCTATTTGGGGGAAGTCAAAAATTATTATACCCACTATGTGGGAGGGTCATCACCCCTCACCACTACACTTTCAAGGGCTAATTGTATTCTGATAGACTAATATAGTGATTAAAACTGAGACTCCGGAACCAAATTTTCTGTGTTGAAATTCCATCTCTTCCACTTATAAATCATATGCTTTGTCTGTGCCTTAACTTGCTCCCCTGTTGAATGGGATAATAACAGTTTTTACCTCACAAGGTTGTAAGGATTGTGTTGGTTCATCTAAAGCACTTAAAACAGTGCCTAGCACAAGCCAGGCAGAGTGGTGTGTGCCAGTAGTCCTAACTGCTGTGGTGGCTAAGGTGGAGGACCACTAGAGTTCAGGAGTTCAAGACTAGTCTGGACAACACGCACGATGAGATCCCATCTCAATGAAAAGAAACAAACAAACGAACAACTCCAACCAAACAAAAAAGCACAAAGTACGTACCTAACATGAGAAACTTAATAAATGTAAATTTCAATTTTTTTATTATTATTTAATAATTCAGTGTAAGTAAAAGAACCTTAAGATACTCACAAACACTAGACATGAAGTAAAAAAATTTGCTAATTTCTCCAAATTGTTGATTGGTTATTTCCAGATTTCAGACCATGTAATACACTCTTTTTATAGTTTCCTCTGACATTGCTTACCTTATCTCTAGTACAAATATGCATCTTATTATCTACTTCACAGACACGGGCAAACTTAATAAAGCGCTTGTAATCAAAATTATTTTGGATTCCAAGATGATGGCAGTCCCTAAGAAGGATTCCAAAGCAGAGAGATGAAATTTTTCAAGGAAGCTTTATCTTAAATATTAACCCTAAATTTATATAAAGACTTGAACCTATTTTTCTGAAGCATTCAGTGCATACCTGGCAAAATAATCCCATTTGTCCACATCAATGCCATTTCTTTTATTAGCTACTACCTCATAAAGGAAGCTTTTCTCTTTAGGGCGCCCTTTATATGGCCACTGGAAGATAAGAAAACCCACAAAAAGAATTAGGATAGCCACCATATCTACATACAAACAAAGCAATCACATTAATCTGCAAATTACAAATAGATATGTGACTGGGAATGCGAGGTAAGTTACAAGGTTCTATTTTTTCCTTCTATTTGATTACTAATAGAAAGAGAAAAGAAATGCAAATGTATGATACTCTATTAATATTAAACTTTCTCGTGCCACTGAAAGGATCTTAACTCTATTACACGTCTCATAACCAATGATTTTTGCATTTTGCTGTTTTAAAAGCTTTCTTAAAATATAAAATCTACTTATAAAATATTAAGACTATTCCTTAAATAACACTTGAATTCATACATTAAAACAGTACTATATCTCAAAGTAGCTATATACCTAGTCTAAATAACATGCAGTGTACAAAGCATTTCTGGAGTTTCATTTGTTTGGAAATAGGATATTTGCTGCAAACCCATTACTTTATCTTACAAGTAGACTTGTATATATTTGAGGAAAAAACTAAAAATCAGTAACAGGAAAATTGTTTTCGGTTTCTTTTTTAATTTAACAAAATACAAAAGATCAAAAAGGAAACAAAACAGATTCTATTCTGAACACGTTCAACTTTTTGGTAGCTCACCATTTATTATGTTTCAAATATGTTCATTGTGAATATAAGTTAAATAAGACATACATTTTCACATTTCCAAACAAAGTTACTTTAGGCTTCTATATAAAATACTGAATATATATATCCATTAAAAATGATTTATATATATTTTAATTCTGGAGATAACTTCTAAAGACCTCAGTTAGAGGTGGAAATACTACAAGTCTTTTATTTTCTACACTGAATAGTAGAAATATATAACTTACATTTAGCCTCTAAAATACACTAATGTATTTTAAAAAACCAAGAAAAGACTAGATGAAAAGCAATAGTGAGTTCAAATTTAAGTTGTAGGCAAACTTACCAAAGAATTTTTTTTGATAGGTGATTCAAGTGGTCCTGTAATTTGTTCCTTGATAAAGCAAATATCTTCTTCAGGGACGAGACCGTAGTGTTGCATGACAGCTTTGAGTTTATTAGAATTAATTAAGTGCTCAAACATCTCAACTGAGCCCTGTTCATGCTAGGAAAAGGCAGCACAATATGGTGTGTTACAGTTTCTGCCCCTTGGGGGCCCCAATTATCAAAACTATCCTTCCTTCTAGATAACTTTGCAATAAGGTTCTACTGCATATTAATTACATAGTTTTCAAATATAGCCTTGAAGACATTTAAAAATCCTATCAAAGGCTAATAACCAGAATCTACGGAGAACTCAGGCAAATCACCAAGAGCAAACAAACAACAATTAATCATTGCACAAGACAAATTAACAGAACCTTTTCCCAAGACAGAAGAATGGCCAACAAACACATGAAAAAATGCTCATCACCCCTAAGCATCAGAGAAATGCAAATCAAAACTGCCTTGAGATATCACCTAAGCCCAATGAGAACAACCCACATTACAAAGTTCCAAAGCTGCAGACGGTGGCATGGGTGTGGAAAGAAGGAAACACTTATACACAGCTGGTGTATAATACAGCCTTTTTGGAAAGAAGTATGGAAAATCCTCAAAGAGCTACAAGCAAATCTTCCATTTGATCACACAATCCCATTACTAGGTACCTACCTATAAGAAAAAAATCATTTTACCATAAGGACATTCAAAATCGGATGTTTGCAGCCGCTCAATTCACAATTGCAAAGATGTGGAAACAACCCATGTGCCCGTCAATCCATGAATGAATAAGGGCCGGGTGCGGTGGCTCATGCTATGTTAATCAGGCCTCAAGCAATCCTCTCTACTCAGCCTCTACTTCTATTTCTCACTAGCCTTTGAACATATGAAGTTATAAACCATTAGCGCTCCCATCTAGTGGCGAGAAGGTATAATCGCAAGTATCAGTGCTCTGGAGTCAAGATGCAGGTTGAAATCTCAAATTGGCCTCAGTTTGCTCATCTGTCTCGGCTCACTCATTCACAATCAATGTAAAGATCAAATGACCTGAAGACAGCTACACTATCCAAGGTCTTACCAAAAACTAACTCAAGATGAAAAACAAAATCAGAATGGTCCTATTAACTATCAAAAAATTGAGTCAAGGTACATATAAATATAGAGAGGAAATATACTAACTTTAGGGTAGAGAAATTTAGCAGACACTGCCTTAATGAAGTGAGCAAAGCTAATATTACTAATAAAGACTCCACTAGAATTTAGGTGCCTCCTGGTGTGATACACTATCAAGGACACATCACTTCAGTGTCATTCTGCCAAAAATGCATAGCTTGAATCTATGAGGAAACATCAGACAAACTGAAATTTAAATTGAGGAACATTCCACAAAATAGATCAGATCACCTACTCAAAAAAAAAAAAAAAAATGACAAAGTCATGAAAGATAAAGACGGAGGGAGGGCGGCGCCTGTGGCTCAAGGAGTAGGGTGCCGGCCCCATATACCTGCGCTGGCCAAAAACTGTAAAAAAAAACTGAGGGAACAGTTAGAAACTAATGAGAAATGGCAACTAAATGCATCCTGGACCAGGGAAAAAAGGCTTTTCCCTCATTTTCCATAGAGAAATTGGTGAAATGTGAAAGTCAGTCTGTTGATCAGATAACTGTACTGCATCAATATTAACTTCCTCCTTGCACTCTGGGAGGCCAAGGCAGGTGGATGCCTTGAGCTCAGGAGTTTCAGACCAGTCTAAGCAAGAGTGAGACCCTCTCTCTACCAAACACAGACAAAATTAGCTGGGCCTTATAGCACATGCCTGTAGTCTCAGCTACTTGAGAGGCTGTGGCAGGAGGATCACTGGAACTCAGGAGTTTGAGATTGCTGTGAGCTAGGCTGATGCCAGGGCACTCTAGCCTAGGGCAACAGAGTGAAACTCTTCTCAAAATAAAACAAACAAAAAAACACCTAAATAAATTAAATAAGTAAATAAACATGATCCAGTTATTTTTTTAAAATTAGATTTCCCTCATATACATAAACAAAGATAGATTTCACACAAGCTAAGAATTTAGATGTGAAAGGCAAAAAATTAAAGAAAAATACTTGGTAGCCAGGCAATGCCACGGTACTCTACCGAGGGTGATGAAATGAGACTCTGTCTCTACAGAAAAAAGAAAAATACTTGGTGATGGCTGAATAGATCCTATTAGATCAACTCTGCTAGAGAAAACTATAAACTCTGGACTACTGCCAGAAGAAACTGGAGAGAGATCAAAAGCAAGCAGATGCTAGAAGAAAGTCAATACTTGGAAGGGAAATGGGTGGTGCCTGTGGCTCAAGAAGTAGGGTGCCAGCCCCACATACCAGAGGTGGTGAGTTCAAACCCAGCCCCGGCCAAAAACTAGAAAAAAAAAAATACTTGGAAGGGAAAAGTATTGAGCAATATTCTTTTAAGGCTTTTAGCCTGAGGGTAGGCCCCAAGGCAGGAAAACTGGTGAGAAACTCTTCATTTTACTGGCTTGACGAACCAGAGTAGTTCACCAAATTTAACACTTCTGTTTGTCCAAAGGTACTATTAAAACGAACTGGCAAGCCAGGTGCTAGGGAAAAACATTCACAAGATAAAAATCTAACAATATATATGAAGAATTCCTACAAATTAGTAGTAAAAGAGCAAGCAATCACCAGTTTTAAATATACAAAATGTTGAAAGAGTTCTTCACAAAAGAAGACATTATCAATCACAAAGTATAGGAAATGAATCAGAAAAATACTATTTGACACTAATTAGAAGGGTGAATCTGAAAGACTAAAACATTGGTGAGAATGCAGAACTGGAACTCTCACGTGTTGCTGGTGGCCATGTAAAATTATACAACCACATTGGAAGAATCTGGTAATTTCTTACAGAGTTAAAATGCATAGACCATCACCCAGCAATTCTCCTAAGGATTCAGCTAAGAGAAATGATGTATTTCCACAAAAGTCCTTTTTTTTTTTTTTTTTGGTATATGGGGCTGGCACCCTACTCAATGAGCCACAGGCGCCACTCTCCACAAAAGTCTTGTACAATAATGTGCAGAGCAATCTTATTTATAACAGTCAAAACCAAAAAACAATCCAAATTCTATCAAAAGGAGAAAGATAAACAAATTGTGACTTATTCACACAATGGAATACCATTTCAGCAATAAAAAGGGATCAGTTCTGATGTATGCAACATGAACAAATCTTGAAACAACTATGTTGAATAAGTGAAGCTAAATACATCTACAATATAGTCTACTAATGAATCCATGTTTACAACATTCAGGGTGATGCTGGGCAGAGGACTAGGAAGTGACTGAAAAAGAACACAAGGAAATTTTCCAGGAAGATGAAAATGTTCTATATCTGACTCAGGTAATGGTTACATGGATTTATATGCTTGTTAAAACTCGTTGAACTGGCTCGGCGCCTGTGGCTCAACGGGCTAAGGCGCCAGCCACGTACACCTGAGCTGGCGGGTTCGAATCCAGCCCGGGCCCGCCAAACAACAATGACGGGTGCAACCAAAAAAAAAAAAAAATGGGCGTTGTGGCGGGCGCCTGTAGTCCTAGCTACTTGGGAGGTGGAGGCAAGAGACTCGCTTGAGCCTAGGAATTGGAGGTTGCTGTGAGCTGTGATGCCACAGCATTCTATCCAGGGTGACAGCTTGAGGCTCTGTCTCAAAAAAAAAAAACCTCGCTGAGCTGTACTCTTAAGATTTGTACAACTGGGTGGCGCCCATAGCTCAGTGGTAAGGTGCTGCCCACATACACAGAGGCTGGTGGGTTTGAGGCTGGTCTTGGCCTGCTAAACAACAATGACAACTGCAACCAAAAAATAGCCAGGTGTGGCGGGTGCCTGTAGTCCCAGCTACTTGGAAGGCTGAGGCAAGAGAATCGCTTAAGCCCAAGAGTTGGAGGCTCAGTACCTGTGGGTCAAAAGGCTAAGGCACCAGCCACATACATCTGAGCTGGCAGGTCTGAATCCAGCCCGGGTCCGCCAAAACAATAATGATGGCTGCAACCAAAAAATAGCCGGGCATTGTGGCAGGTGCCTGTAGTCCCAGCTACTTGGGAGGGTGAGGCAAGAGAATCACTTAAGCCCAGGAGTTGGAGGTTGCTGTGAGCTGTGATGCCACAGCACTCTACCCAGGGCGACAGCTTGAGGCTCTGTCTCAAAAAAAAAAAGCTTGGCACCTGTGGCTCAGCAGGCTAAGGCGCCAGCCACATACACCTGAGCTGGCAGGTTCAAATCCAGCCCAGGCCCGCCAAACAACAATGACGGCTGCAACCAAAAAATGGCCGGGGCCTGCAGTCCCAGCTACTTGGGAAGCGGAGGCAAGAGACTTGCTTGAGCCAAGGAATTGGAGGTTGCTGTGAGCTATGATGCCACTGCACTCTATCCAGGGTGACAGCTTGAGGCTGTCTCAAAAAAAAAAAGAGCTAGAGGTTGCTGTGAGCTGTGAGGCCACAGTACCCTACCGAGGGCAACATACTGAGATTCCGTCTCAAAAAAAAAAAAAGAAAAGAAAGATCTGTACAACTGGCTGGGCATGGTGGCTCACACCTATAATCCTAGCTAGAACACTAGAAAGCCGAGGAAAGCGGATGTCATGAACTCAGAAGTTCGAGACCTGCCTGAGTAAGAGTGAGACCTTGATTCTACTAAAAATGAAAAACTGAGGCAAAAGGATCACTTGAGCCCAACAGTTTGCGGTTGTATGAGAGCTATGATGTCACAGCACTCTACTGAGGGTGAAAAAGTGAGACTCGGTCTCAAAAAAAAAAAAAAAAGATCTGTACAAATTATTATGTTTGAACTATACCTCCAAAGAGAGAAAATAGTGGCTGATGTGTGAGAAGCTTTCAATATTAACATCCTTTTCTACTCCAGTTCCAGACTACATAGTGTAAAAACTAGGGGGCCAATCAGCCAAAAGCTGATTTCAGCCATCTGAAAATGCCTAATTATAAAATGGTTCATTTAATATATACGATGAAACATGGGCTGGTAGTAATTACTTCATGGTCATACCAAGTGAGTCAAACCAGAACTAGCTTTTATTTTTTCATTTTACAGTTGTATGATGGAGTAGAAAGAGCATCAAACTGGCAACTGTTTATTTTTTTTTTTGAGACAAGAGTCTCACTATGTCACCCTTAGTAGAGTGTCATTCTGTCATAGCTCACAGCAACTTCTAGCTCTTGGGCTTAGGTGATTCTCTTGCCTCAGCCTCCCAAATAGGTGGGACTACAGGCACCCACCACCATGCTTGACTATTTTTTTGTTGTAGTTGTCATTGTTGTTTAGTAGGCCAAGGCCGGGTTTGAATCGACCAGCCCCGGTGTATTTGGCCAGTACTCTAACCACTGAACAACAGGTGCCGAGCCCTGGCAACTGGTTTTCTAGTGCTGATTCCAGCATTTAACAGCTTTGTGATTTTTGATGCGTCAATATAATTCTAAGAGTTTTAAGTTCCAGTGTAAAAAGAGAGATAATAGGCTAGTCCGATGGTAGTGGGTTATCAGAGCTTATTAACATTAGTGTCACTACAGTTGGTATTCAACCCCCCACTGCTAAATTTGACTGGCTTAAAAAAAAAAAAAAAGGGCAGCCCCTGTGGCTCAGTGGGTAGGGCACAGGCCCCATATACCAAGGGTGGTGGGTTCAAACCAGCCCCCAGCCAAACTGCAACAAAAATAGCTGGACATTATGGCAGGTGCCTGTAGTCCCAGCTATTTGGGAGGCTGAGGCAAGAGAATCACCTAAGCCCAAGAGCTGGAGGTTGCTGTGAGTTGTGACATCACAGCACTCTAATCGAGTGCGACAAAGTGAGACTCTGTCTCAAAAAAAAAAAAAAAAAAAGGAGATAATAGTAACTGCCTTACAGACTGCTGCTGAAGATTAAAGGAAAACATACATATGCAAGAAAGCACCCTAAAAACTGTAATGGGGATGTATATTGTAATATGGCAGTAGAAACAGATACTTTAACTAAATAATCTACTGAAATTTTTTTTTCTTTCAGCCAGAGTCTCACTTTATCACCCCTGGTAGAGTGCCGTGGTGTGATAGCTCACAGCAACCTCAAACTCTTGGGCACAAGCAATTCTCTTGCCTTAGCTTCCCAAGTAGGTGGGACTACAGTTGTCCACCACAATGCCTGCCTAGTTTTAGAGACAAGGTCTCACTCTGGCTCAGGCTGGTCTCAACCTGTGAGCTCAGGCAATCCATGCACCTCGGCCTCCCAGAGCGCTAGGATTACAGGCATAAGCTACCCACACCCAGCCTGTCTACTTGAATATTTTTATTGACTATTGAACATATGAATACATACCGTCCATTTCACCTCTGGGCGAGCAAGCGGAATAAATCTTCCATCAAACATATGAGAAAATGGTCCATGACCTTAAAAACAAAAACAGCCTTAGAATGAGAAAAATATTTGTAAATGGGCAAAAATTGAATACTTTAATCTTTTTAGTTTAACTTGAATAGCAACAGAAATAAATAAACTATAAATATATCACAAAAGGGTGTGATCTTTAGAAATTTACTTACTGGGCTTGGCTCATAGACTATGTCCTTTGCTAGAATTTTTCTCTTCTTTGTAGTTATAGTGACTGAATATATAGCACAAAAAAGGAGATCATAGCATGATTCTTCAAAAGTTCTTTTTGTTAACTGAGACATTCATTAACACTGCTCCCTTTGCATATCTGCTTTGGGACAATTAAATAATATAGGACTAGGGGCGGCGCCTATGGTTCAAGCAGTAGGGTGCCAGCCCCACATACCAGAGGTGGTGGTTTCAAACCTGGCCCTTGCCAAAAACTGCAACAAAAAAAAAAAAGGGGGGGGGCTCGGTGCCTGTGGCTCAGCGGGCTAAGGCGCCAGCCACGTACACCTGAGCTGGTGGGTTCGAATCCAGCCCAGGCCCACCAAACAACGACGGCTGCAACCAAAAAATGGCCGGGTGTTGTGGCGGGCGCCTGTAGTCCCAGCTACTTGGGAGGCGGAGGCAAGAGACTCGCTTGAGTCCAAGAATTGGAGGTTGCTGTGAGCTGTGATGCCACAGCACTCTATCCAAGGTGACAGCTTGAGGCTCTGTCTCAAAAAAAAAAAAGGGGGGGGGGCGCGGGCCAGGCACAGTGGTTCATGCCTGTACTCCTAGAACTCTGGGAGGCTGAGGAAGGAGAATTGCTTGAGCTTAAGAATTTGAGACCAGCTTGAGCAAGAGCAAGACCCCATCTCTACTAAAAAATAGAAAAATTAGCCAGGCATTATGGCAGGCTCTTGTAGTGCCAGCTACTTGGGAAGCTGAGGCAAGAGGATCACTTGAACCCAGGAGTTTGAGGTTGCTGTAAGCTAGGCTGATGACATGGCACATTCTACCTAGGGCAACAGAGTAAAACTCTTGTCTCAAAAAAAAAAAAAAAATCACGGAGGGATAAATCTTTTCTTTGCTTTTTTTTTTTTTTTTTTTATAGAGACAGAGTCTCACTTTATTGCCCTAAGTAGAGTGCTGTGGTGTCACACAGCTCACAGCAACCTCCAACTCCTGGGCTTAGGCGATTCTCTTGCCTCAGCCTCCTGAGTAGCTGGGATCACAGGCACCCGCCACAACGCCTGGCTATTTTTCTGTTTTGCAGTTCGGCCAAGGCCGGGTTTGAAGCTGCCACCTTCGGTATACGGAGCCAGTGCCTTACTCGATGAGCCACAGGCGCTGCCCTTGTTTTGTGTTTTAAAGAGATAGGGTGTCACTATAGTGCCCAGGCTGGACTACAGTAGCTATTTATAGGTATGATCGTTGCACACTACAATGCTGAACTCCTGGGCTCAAGTGACTCTCCTGTTCAGTAGCTGGCATTACAGGCATGCACCACCACACCTCACTTGATGGACAGATTTTTTTTTAGACAGAGCCTCAAGCTGTCACCCTGGATAGAGTACTGTGGCATCACAGCTCACAGCAACCTCCAATTCCTGGGCTCAAGAGAGTCTCCTGCCTCTGCCTTCCCAAGTAGCTGGGACCACAGGCACCCGCCACAACCACCCGGCCATTTTATTTTTTTGGTTTCAGGTATCACTGTTGTTTGGCGGCCCGGGCTAGATTCGAACCCACTAGCTCAGGTGTACATGGCTGGTGTCTTAGCCCGTTGAGCCACAGGCGCCAAGCTGTAAGACAGGATTTTATTGAAAGTTAGAAAGGAATACAGAAGAAGTGGTTGGTCTGATTTTCTTTTTTTTTTAAGAGACAAGGTCTGCTCTGCTGCCCAGGCTGTAATATAGTGGTGTGATCAGAGCTCACTGTAGCCTCAAACTGCTGGGCTCAACCAATCTTTCTGCCTCAGCCTCCCCAGTAGCCAAGACTACAAGTGCCTGCCACCACACCTGGATAATATTTTTTATTGTTTTTCCTAGGTTTGTCTCGAACTCCAGGGTTGAAGTGATCCTCCGACCTTAGCCGAAGTGCTGAGATTATAGGCATAAACCACTGCCCCATACCTGATTTTTAAATTTCAGAGAGAAGCAATGTATGTCATGATTTTACATAACCTGCCTCTTTATACAGCTTACCAAGATCATGACAAAGCCCAGCAATCTGGACACAGAGGATATCTCGTTCAGTTATCTGCAGCTCTGGTTGTTTTTCATACAGTGCACGAACTAGACATCCTGCTAGATACCCTACCCTGCAGAGCAAAAACACAAAATGTCACACTTCCTTGTGAAAGATAAGTGATATTTCTGATCCTTAAGAACTTCAGTATTTTTTCTCAAATATTCTAATATTTCTAGGGCAATTTTACAGAACAGTCTATTTCAGAACTAGACAGTCACATTCAAACAGAATCCCAGAAGCAAGAATTTGGCTCAAAATCATCAATAATTACAGAAATGTGAATCAAAAGCACAAGGCAATAGCACTTCATACCCATTAGGATGATTATTATGAAAAAACAAACACTGACCTCCCCTCCATAAAATAACAAGCATTGACCAGGATGTGGAGAAACCTGAACCCTTGTACATTGCTAGTAGGAATGAATAATGGTGCAGCTGCTATCAAAAACAGTATAATGGTTCCACAAAAAATTAAAAATGAAAGTATCATAATGATCTAGCTATTCTACTTCTGGGTATATACCCAAAAGAACTGAAAGTAGGATTCTAAAGAGATATTTGCACATTTATGTTCATAGCAATGTTATTCACAGTAGCCAAGAGATGAAAGCAACCTAAGTGTTCATTAACAAATTAAACAAAATGTGATACATACGTACAATAAAATATTATTCAGCCTTAAAAAGGAAAGAAATTTGGACATATGTTACACCCTATATGAATCTCGATGACATTATGCTAAGTGAAATAAGCTAGTAAAAAAAAAAGACTATATGATTTCACTAACATGAGGTGCTCAGAGTAGTCAAATTCATAGAAACAGAAAGTGGAATGGTAGTTCCAAGGGACTGGGGGGAGGAGAAAATGGAGAGTTGTTGTTTAATAGGTATATATAACTTCAGTTTTGCAAAATGAAAACAGTTCTGGCCATTGGCTGCACACAATGTGAATATATTTAACACTACTTAACTGTACACTTACAAATAGTTAAGATGGTAAATATTACATTCTGTAAGTTTTACCACAATTTAAAAAAAGCCAAGAACCTCTGGCTTTGTCATGTTTACTATGCAGATTGGTGAAGATAAAGTATGGAACAAATGTAAAATGTACTTTTAGCACTTCCTTCTGAGACTAATTCCTAAGTGCTGTGGTCCTGAATCCCCAGTAAACTAGTGAAGCTTTATCTGTTATTTCCTCTGCAAATTACTTGCTCACATCATCCTCTGAGCTCTGCCTCCTGTCAAATCCCACCCTCTCTTCCCCTCTACCCTGGAAAAACTGGTCTTCCAGGAAACCACCTTCCTGGTGCTAAAAAGGTTGGGATCACTGCCTAAATGAGTATATCTTTCTTTTCCCCTAAATTCTGAGCTCTTTGAAGGTAACTACAGATAACCGCTATTTGTTCACAGTTTGGTACAGCTTTTAATATTTGTTGATAATGAATGAACATTTGCGTATAGATCCATGTGTTTTGTCTAATTAAAAATGCTTTTAGGCTGGGCATGGTGGCTCACACCTGTAATCCTAGCACTCTGGGAGGCCAAGGCAGGCGGATTGCCTGAGCTCGGGAGTTTGAGACCAGCCTGAGCAAGAGCTAGTCTCTAAAAATAGCCAGGCATCATGGTGAGTGCCTGTAGTCCCAAACTACTCTGGAGGCTGAAGCAAGAGGATAGCTTTAGCCCAAGAGTCTGAGGTTGCTGTTGATCTATTATGCCATTATACTCTACTGAGGGTGACAAAGTGAGAATCTGTCTCAAAAAACAAAAAAATGCTTTTAAGCAAACAAGAAAAAGTAATACAGGGCGGCACCTGTGGCTCAGTGAGTAGGGCACCGGCCCCATATACCGAGGGTTGGGGGTTCAAAACCGGCCCCAGCCAAACTGCAACAAAAAAATAGCCAAGCATTGTAGCAGGCGCCTGTAGTCCCAGCCACTTGGGAGGCTGAGGCAAGAGAACCACCTAAGCCCAAGAGCTGGAGGTTGCTGTGAGCTGTGACGCTACGGCATTCTATGAAGGGTGATGAAGTGAGACTCTGTCTTTCTGTCTCTTAAAAAAAAAAAAAAAAAAAAAAGGTTATACTCTATGAATACTTTACGAAAATCAAAAAAACTGTGTAATTAGTTCTTCCTTGTCCATGTCCTCCGGGCTCCACATTTTATAACAGAAAATCAGACCAAAGTCTCAGCTTGGTTTTTTTTTTTTTTTTTTTTTTTTTTGCAAGAGCCTCAAGCTGTCACCCTGGATAGAGTGCCGTAGCATCACAGCTCACAGCAACCTCCAATTCCTGGGCTTAAGCGAGTCTCTTGCCTCCACCTCCCACGTAGCTGGGACTACAGGCGCCCGCCACAAAGCCTGGCCATTTTTGGGTTGCAGCCGTCACTGTTGTTTGGCGGGCCCGGGCTGGATTCGAACCCACCAGTTCAGGTGTACATGGCTGGCGCCTTAGCCCGTTGAGCCACAGGCGCCGAGCCAGCTTGGCTTTATTTTAACAGAGGCACCAGTTTCTCTAAGATTATAAATACTCCTGACTTACATAGGTTTCACAGGACAATTCTTTGAAAGACTAGAGACAATAGGAAAACTAAATGATCAAATTTATAGAGTTAGTTATATATGTAACCAACCCTAATAACTTTTAAATGACATTTAAACACAGATCTCTATTCAACTGACCTGTCTGTATTCACCTTCATGATCTTTTCAGGAAAGGTCTGAGGTGGTTTATTAAGTATACATAAATAATATGTAGCAAGGTTGGCTCAGCGCCTGTGGCTCAGCGGGCTAAGGCGCCAGCCACATACACCTGAGCTGGTGGGTTCAAATCCAGCCCGGGCCCGCTAAACAACAATGACGGCTGCAACCAAAAAATGGCCGGGCGTTGTGGCGGGCGCCTGCGGTCCCAGCTACTTGGGAGGCGGAGGCAAGAGACTCGCTTGAGCCCAGGAATTGGAGGTTGCTGTGAGCTGTGATGCCAGAGCACTCTATCCAGGGTGACAGCTTGAGGCTCTGTCTCAAAAAATAAATAAATAAATAAATAAAATAATATGTAGCAAGGTAAATCAAAAATCTATATTCTCTCATCAATAAAATAAGGAAATTACCATCATTGTAAAATTATTTTCTAAGAGATTAAGACAAGATGTAAAGGAATCACTGCTTCATTTATGATTAAAATTAAAAAAAAGATTACGACAAGGTAATTATTTCATGAGACAGAAGAGATACTTAATAACTGCAGGTTCCCAACCCTGATCCCTTCTTACCCAAGACTATGCTCAAATCGATTGTGTGAAGCTCCTGGAAAAACATAGTAACCGCCTCCCAACTGTTTAATGTACCGAAGCCGCTGAAATTGAGGTGTATCAATGATTCGGATAAGGAGAGGGTGGAGCTCAATGTGGCCATGGATAGGATCATTAATTACCTAGAAAATTACATCTAAATTAATATGTATTTATATTAATAAGAAACTCCATCAAAAACTTTTATGCAGCGATTCCTAATTACAGTGCAAAGTCAGAGATATTTAACTATTCAAGTAAGAATACTGCTAAGGGAAATTACAATAAATCAATATCATTACCTTGTTTAGGTATCACTACCAGAAAGATCATGTATATTAGATTTGGGTATATTTCACTTCTTAATGAAGTCTAACAGAAAGATAAGGATTTCAATCTTTTTATTATGAATGACTTAAATAGCTTTTAATAAGTTAGTCTTGCATTCAAGTTAAATACACTCATTTAAAATATTCATTTTGACTTAAACACTTTCATTCAGATCATTGTCTAAATATTTTTCTAAATGCATTTGAATAGTACCCATATCAAAATTGAAAGGAAGGGAGAGAAGAAAAGAAATTCTTCTGTCATATAGATAAGAAATACATATGAGGGTGGTGCCTGTGGCTCAAAGGAGTAGGGCACAGGCCCCATATGCAGGAGGTGGTGGGTTCAAACCCAGGCCCAACCAAAAACTGCAAAAAAAAAAAAAAAAAACCAAGGCGGTGCCTGTGGCTCAGTCAGTAGGGCGCCGACCCCATATACCGAGGGTGGTGGGTTCAAACCCAGCCCTGGCCAAACTGCAATAAAAAAAATAGCTGGGAATTGTGGCGGGTGCCTGTGGTCCCAGCTACTCAGGAGGCTGACGCAGGAGAATACCCTAAGCCCAGGAGTTGGAGGTTGCTGTGAGCTGTGTGACGCCACAGCACTCTACTGAGGGTGATAAGATGAGAATCTGGGCTCGGCGCCTGTGGCTCAGTGGGCTAAGGTGCCAGTCACATACACCTGAGCTGGCTGGTTCGAATCCAGCCCGGGCCTGCCAAACAACAATGACAACTACAAGCAAAAATTAGCCAGGCATTGTGGTAGGTGCCTATAGTCCCAGCTACTTGGGAGGCTGAGGGGAGAGAATCGCTTAAGCCCAAGAGTTTGAGGTTGCTGTGAGCTATGATGCCACAGTACTCTACCCAGGGTGACAGCTTGAGACTCTGCCTCAAAAACAAAACAAAACTGGCTCGGCGCCTGTGGCTCAATGGGCTAAGGTGCCAGCCACGTACACCTGAGCTGGCGGGTTCGAATCCAGCCTGGGCCCGCCAAACAACAATGACGGCTGCAACCAAAAAAAAATGGCCGGGCGTTGTGGTGGGCGCCTGTAGTCCCAGCTACTTGGGAGGCAGAGGCAGGAGACTCGCTTGAGCCTAGGAATTGGAGGTTGCTGTGAGCTGTGATGCCACAGCACTCTATCCAGGATGACAGCTTAAGGCTCTGCCTCAAAAA